>MUZC01002780.1:208849-230610 GCA_002072015.1 Radix auricularia
GGGGCCGTTTTGACCGGGGCCGTTTTGTCAGGGGCCGTTTTGACGGGTCACCCCTCAAAACACATTTCAAGGTTAGTGACTGTGACGGGCCAATTGTTTACTCTTTTAGCTTATTAAATTATAAAATGAGCAAAGTGTCCCATTGACATCATTGTCTTTGATCAGCATGTTTGTGAAGTTTGTCGTTTGTCTACTAGTACTACTAAACTACCCACCGTAAAATAATATAAAAAAAAAATAATAATATTAAAATAATCATTCGTACTTTTCAGTTTCAGTTTTAGTGATTAAAGTTAAAGAGGATGTCGAAAGGACGAAATGTCACCCCGTCCTCTATTTTATTTCAGTTTATCTTAATAATTTTCAAATATTGCCGCTAAAATTGTCAATTTATAGGAGTATCTATTACTACTAATAATAGTATTAGTATTAGTAACATTGTAACAAGCAATCATCGTTGTCGTTGTTTAAAAATCATTCATTTAGGATTTTCCCCTTTTTCTTTTTCCTGCTCCAAAATAGGGAATTCCCCGTTATAATAAATAAAATACTAAATAAATAGGTAAAGTGGCTAAAAATACAACAGTTGCCAGTTAAGTTGAATGACGGTAGACAAAGTCTAATGAGTTATGCTCCGCCATTAAATATTGCGTTTTTATTATTTTATGTCAAGGCTTCATCATGATTTGACTTAAAATTAATGACAACCCATGCCTTCATTTTAAGTTTAAAATATCATTTTCTAAGGTTAAGGTAGGTATAACCGATGAAAAAGCTAGGTAGTATCAGGTAAAAATATTTGTTATTTGTAATAGTAAATATGCTTTTTTAAGAATGGTCTATCCGGCAAGGAAAGTATAGTACTATGACAATAAACTATGCTGATGCCGATGCTATTGCAATGATGTTAAATATAGACTATATAGACAATATATAAAATAGTGCTATGTGAATGTGCAAGGGGTGTTTAATTTATTTTAATTAATAGGCTTACAATTCTCTCTTACTATTACTTCAAAATGGTAAAGGTAAAGCATTCTTTTTTGTGCCATGCTCCACCATAAAAAGTTTTAAAAAGTGTCCTTAATAATTTAATAAGTCTTAAGTCGTCTAAAGTCTTTCTTAACTTTCTAGAATTCTTAAACTTATTATTTAATTAAATATTAATATTATGAATTATGATTATGACTTTTTCTTTTAAGTCTTTTACTTGTGGCTGATATGAAGAATCTCTACCGTGATGTCATGACGCTACCGGTTGTTGGAAACGAGAGTTCCATAAATTTTAAAAGGATTTTCAAAAATGGAAGGTTTTAGTTTTAGGGTTTGGGTTAGGACAGTTAGGTATAGCTTTAGACTTTTCGGACCATTGAAGTTGAAGTTTTTAGGGTTTGGGTAAACGGTTAGGTATATCTTATCTATAGAATTTTACTTTTAGCCTTTTTAAAGATGTGCCATAACAACAAAGATGGCCGCCGGTAATGACCGTGACGTCATGGTGGAGATTCTACATATTTACCACTTACCCACTTGTATAATACTAATACTAATACTATACTAATAATAGTGTACAGTGTATAGTTAATTGATATAGTATTAGTATAGTTATATACTAGTAATAGTAGTAACTAGATAGTATAAATAAAGTATAAAGGACAATAAAGGTCTTAGGGTTTTAAATGGTGTCATAAAACATAATATAGCCTTAATAATTCTGTAGTTTATTTATTATTATTTAGTTAATATTTAGTCCACTTCCTGTTTCAAAGTTGCAGTTCTCAATTATTTAGAAATGTACCCCTTGGCTACATTTTTCTGTAGTTGTGCTTATCCTCAAACTATAAATAATATAAAAGCCTAGGTCACTCACTCACGGATGTGGAACGCCGAGGAACAATGTTTAACAGTCTACAGCAGTTAGTTGAAAAATCGTGTAGTGATTACCGCTGTAAAAATATTTAAAATGACATCATTGTTTGGTGTGTATCGGTGCGCAAAATACAACCCCTATCATTAAATACTTTGCGAAAAATTTCAGAAAGTTTAATATTTCATATTTATCAAAAAAGGACAAGTTAGTTGGGCTTTTGAAAAAGGTTGGCGCCGTAGGCGCCCTAAAAAGGGGGCGCCACAGCGCCCCGGCACAATCTAGTATAACTATAAATAATAAATATTTAAGATGTAACACTTTCCAAAAATAAATTTGTGTGTCTTCTAACCTCGGTTTTGTTTGTTTGTCTATCCGCGATTTTGTTTGTTTGTTGTATTTTTTTTTGTCCGAAGCAATTAGTATGAGCTACTCAAGTTCAAGGAGTACACTGATATTGTGAAAAAATTCTAGTTTTATTATTTTTAATCATAATTTTAATTATGGGACGTGGTGGTCGAGAGGTAGCGCTCTCGACTGTCATACCGATGGTCACGAGTTCGAATCCACACGAAGGTGAGGATTTGTTCTCGGGGCCTGAGGAGTCCCCGAGTCACCCAGCTCCGAATGGGTACCTAACTAGACAATAGTTAGGTGGCTGGGGTAATGCGTGGAACCCCTATAGCCGTGGCCTGTGACCGCTGCATCACTTGCCAACAGATCATCTCTTGCCAACAGATCATCTCTCATGGTCTGTGGACGCAATTATCTTCTGCATAGAAGGAGCGTCTGTATATCTAAGATAAAGATAAATTATAAAAACATATTTTTAAACAATTTCTCATTAACAAACCAAAAAAGTATAAGCTTTGGACCAAAATGGAGCGACTTGTCGTAACAATAACAAATAGTTTTAATTGCTACAACTAGTTGTCGTCGTATCCAGTAAACTGCTACTACTACTAGTATTATTTTGTATTGTTACGAAAATACATAGCAGCAGTATAGTTAACAATAAACTTAAATTTAATAGTTAACTTATGAAAAATTAACTATTAAGTTAATTTTGATTAAAGCCAAAAATTAAAATTTATGAGTAACACTTATTAAATGTTGTTGTAGAAAATCTAAATAACACTGGAATGTCTCCTTTGTATGTCATCTTTTAACCAATTATGCAAAAGACAAGTGTGTTGACATCATTTTGTTCAAGTGATGAGTGGTTATAATTGACAATATAACCAGCCAAGCTAAACAATCATTCACATAGAACTGAGGTAACTGGGATGCACAAAACGGTCTAGGCAAGGAATGACATTTTCGGATATCAGTGTTCATTAAGTTTTCATCTCCATTTTGTAACGCAGTAATTCATCAGAAGAGCTGTCGTCATTTTCTGTCTCTGAATCAGACTCCATTACTGACATTAACTTAATACGCTTTTCAAGTAGGCGAAGTGTTAGAACCATGGTAGGCAAACTTGATCAACATTTTGAACATTTAAAACCAAAATGTTCATCTAATTGTCTGAAAATGTGTCATTATTTATCGGCCGCTATTTTTATTATTTTTTTATTTTTACTTTTTGACTTCCATTAATTTCTAAGTGATGGGTCAATTAATGGTTAAAAAATAATTTAATTATTAAATTTTAACAATTAATTTCATTAATCGAGAAATTAATAATTAATTTCCAAAGCCCTACAGAAAAAATTTCATTATGTTTATTTAAATATTTTGAATCAACAGATCCTCTTTTCAGAATAGTTAGTTAAAAAAAAATTAAAAATACCAGCACACTCCTTGTGGTTTAAATTTTTTTTTGAAATTTAATTGAATTTAAAAGTTAAAAAAAACCTTGATTGGTGTTCATTTAATGACAAACAATAATAATTTTCAAAAATCACTAGTTGTCATGAGCTTCTCTAGGTGAAGTGATAGGTGGATGGATGATAGATTGTTGTTAAAACTGATTAGAGGTTCTAATACCAATCCCTACAAATTTTTTTAGAATTAAGAAAAAAAAATCAAAATGAGTGTGCTGGTAATTTTAATTTTTGTACTAATTATTCTGAAAAGCGGATTTGTTGATTAAATAGATTAAAATAAATTTAGATTTCAGAAACAATACACACATAAATAAGCCCAGATCTATTAATATCGTTTTATTATAAGTATATAAAATATTATGAAGAGTTTGTTCAGATATTATAGCGACCTAGTTTTTTTCAAAGTTTCTACTGCTAAGACTAGTTGTAATTCTAGCCAGTCGTAGCACTAGCAACATTCAATTTTTAAAACATATAATGGAGAATTCAAAATCAAATAAGATAACTTGGTGTATTAGCATAGCCCAGTGTTATAGAGTGAGTTCAAAGTCTTATATGACAAGAGTCTACTTACTATGTATTTTACTTATTTATTTCAGTCTTGTACGCAATGAAGCTGTTGGTGGAGTTGATAATTATCACAGCCCTCTTTGGGCAAGTTGTACAGTGTAATTCTGAACTTTGCACAACAACATGTGGGGAAGGAAGATATTGCAAGGATGATGACTGCCTGCCATGTGAACCAGCGTAAGCAATTTCTATATTTTTAAAAATCTAAGCTAAGTTTTTTCAGTTTTGTCTTTCTTGTTGGTAGACAAACCTAATCTAATCTAATTGTATCCAGTGTTTAGTTTTTGCTGTACAAAGTATGATTTTATACTAACAAACATATAATTATCACCTTAAAGTACACCTAAGTTTTACCATCACTTAGATGTGCACCTAGATCTATGTATCAACAACTACTTGCACCCCATCACTAAACTGTATCCACTAGTGGCTACAAATTAACTTCTAACATGCTCAGCCATTTGTAAATATCTACACACAATCGACTGTGCAGCACAGCTACAATATCAACTGGTTGTCTCAGTTACAAAAAAAATGACATGTCAAAAACAGCTGGTTGCTACAGATACATGTCAACAACTGGTTGCTACAGATACATGTCAACAACTGGTTGCTACAGATACATGTCAACAACTGGTTGCCATAGATACATGTCAACAACTGTTTGCCACAGATACATGTCAACAACTGGCTGGAACAAATTTTTCATGCATACATCAGACACATGTAACACATACATCATTTAGTTTATAGTTGTATTTTTACTATCAAACCAAATTATTTAGTTCCATTTCATTCATTTCATAAACACAACTTAGACAGAAACAATTAAGTGTGGCTCTGATACAAATCTTCAGACAGTGGCCATAGCATTGACAAAAGTTGGAATCTCTGACACCTACTTGTACAACACCTTGAGATTTCGGCTTCTTTTACACCAACAGTAACTCTTAATAAGCCCCTATTTTAGTTTTGTGGTCAGCGTTCAGGCTTGTTTCTGTCTTCTACTAGCCCTGGGTCAGTTGTGTCTTTAACTGATTAACAAAGCAGCTAACACAGCATCAGTTTCTTTGGTAGAACTTAGACTGGATTACAGCAACAGTTGTCTATGGGGGTAGCCTCTTAGTCTTAGCCAACTGTAGAGACACCAGAGGGTACAAAACACAGCAGTACGCATTGTATTGTGGATGAGAAAGTCAGACCACATCAAAAGATCTCTTAAGGGTCTCCACTGTATGGCTGTATAGATGGGTCGGCACTGCATTATTTGAAATAACTGACTTTCAAACATATTTTTTAATGGGCTGTGTTCCTCTTCACATCCTATCTGTTTCAGATGATCTTCCTAAACAGAAGATTATTGCTTCCTACACTTAACTATGGTTTGTGCTTAGTCCTGCATTCTTATCAGAGTTTGAAATGTTGATTAAATTTGGTTCCTGGTTTCGTCAGGCAACACATTCCACGCCTGAATTCCGGACAGGAAGAACGAGAACATGTATGTGTTTGTTCTAGCATATGGAATAAGAAAGGTGTTTTTATCCTTATGTCTACCTGAGGAAAGTTCCTCTTTTTAATTTCCTGTTGTGGTTTTACACAGAAAGGAGTCCCTTGAAGTGTGCTCATTTAGAGCCAGTGTAACATTGATTTGGAACAGTCTTCCCAAATCAATGATGAAATGGGACAGCAAAGAAGCATTTAATAATTTTTAAAGAGTTTGATAATGTAATGGTTATACATTGTATTTACACTATTTATCAGCTTTGTAATCAACTTGAATGACATCAGCACATCTGTATTTAATTATGGCATACTTATCCAATAACATTGCTGCAATGAGCTTGTTTGCCCTGAACATTGAAAAGTTTTTTGGTTTTAAAAAAATTTTGTTTCTTTGCTTTGGATGTTATTCACTTACATCTCTAATATTTTAATCAACTCATCTTTTTTTCCCCCACTTTTAGATCATACCAAAACCTCACAAGGCACAGAGACACATTTTGCAAACCTTGGACACATATGACTGACCCTGGCTGGGTGATCAAACGTAATGGGTCAGCCACAGAGGACGTCCAGTGGAAGTGTGGCGACCAGTACAAGACGTCTGAATACTCTCCAGGGCTTTATGAATGTGTTTTAATTATAACAACATCAACAACTTCTTTAACCACCACCACCACACAAACGGCCAATGATGTAACTAGCAGCACCATTGACCCAACACAGACAAAGACTACTGGTGATAAGACAAGTCCTCCTGGAGATGACCTCTTAGTACTGTATATTATAATTCTGATTTTGTCAGTGTTTATTGCAGTGGCTATTGTGATATTTCTGAGGTGTAAAAAGCTGTTGTGTTTCTCAGAATTTCAGAAACCAAAAACAGAGCAGAGTGATGTTCTTTTAACAAATGTTAATGGACAGGATGAATTGGACACTAGCAAGATCCCACCTGAACTTGATAATTTGTTTCATAAGGTTATCGATGTCATTGGGCTGGGCAATTGTCAAAGATTGTTAATTGGGCTTAGAGTTTCTATAACACACAACGAGACTAAAAAGACAAAGGAAGGTTACATCCACGATTTGAAACATTGGGCTGTATTGAAACCAAATCTTAATCATGCTCGTAGTATAAGAGCTTCACTTGATAGCATAGGATTCAAATTGCCGCCAGAACCTAATTCAACCGAAAGCACAACAGTAGACATTGAAAGACAGAGTGAGGAAGACATTGCAAGGTTGAGAAATGAAGACATTGCAAGGCTGATGAGCGACCTAGAGAAAGCCGAACTTTTAAATAATGCCTTTAAAAGATTTTGTAATGGTATGGTGAAAGATTTGGGAATTCTAAATGGTCAAGAAATGCTGACTAGTCTTAACTTATCAAAAGTCATGGAGTTCAAGGATGCAGAAAATAGACATTTTCAAACAGCTTTTTGTAACACTCTTCTGGTGTGGAGTTATTCTCATCCATGTGTACAATCAAATAATGGCAATCAATGGTTACCCTTGAATAAGTTGAAAGAAACTTTGAGAATCATTCAAAGAAATGATATCCTAGAAAGAATGGAAAAATCCAATCATATAGAATATAATGATAGTGAATTACAAGGTATAATTAGAACTTACTTTGATTAAACAGCTTGATAGCTAATGATGCCAACCATCAAGGTACCATAACAAACAATTAAGTTTATGTAACCTCTGATGTAGGTCAACAGAGTTTGGTTTAAAACAGTTGACATAATTGGTTTGAGTCTCCCAAAAATGAAATATTAATAATTTCATAATGCAATTCCAAGTTATCCAGCAAATGCTGTAATGTGGACTGAAAGCCAGTGCAATAATGATCCAAGGAGGTTGTGGTGTAATGCGTGTACGAGCAGTTGTACCGTGTACGAGCAGTTGTACCATGTACGAGCAGTTGTACCGGATTGCTTATGAAAAGCTGCAATGTTGATGTTTTTTTTGAAGGGTCAAACGAATCGTTTAATTTAAAAAGTTATCATTCTGAGGTTTGCATCCAAGTCTCTTGTCATGGAGATATGCAAATAATAAAGCCAGTGTCTGATATGAACTTTCCATCATCAGTGTCCACCAGCCCTCCAAAATATCAGTCCACTGTGGTATCAGTGTCCACCAGCCCTCCAAAATATCAGTCCACTGTGGTATGAATGTCAACTCGGCAACACTCTCCAAGTTTGAGCTGTTGGCTGTTTTTCTTAATGAAAATCAAAACTGTGAGGTAACTGATTGCTAGAGAAAACAACATCAGCAACAAAGTCTGAGTAATACACCTCAACTTTGTGTTCATATTTTTCAGGTCAGTGTAGTTTATCTGTGGGAGAACTTTATTCCTAAATCTGGTGTATGTTAAATATCAATTTTCTTTTCAATGTGTGGTCTAAAAAATCCTGCTGATCACAGAATCAGAATACATAATGTTAGAAACTATGTTCCCAGTTTTTTAAAATAGTTTTTTTACTTTTTTTTTATCTCACTTACATTGATATTATTGTTATGGTATATTCTAAATTTGGACTGGTTCAAACCCAAAGTGCTAAACGAGCAATACCTTTACTCTAAAGTTCCATTGGTTTATGTTACAGAGTATTTATCTTGATGTCTATAGTTTTAATCTTCAGTGCACTGATTTTAAACCAATGCAAATTTTAGTGTATTAGTATTAGTCTTGCAAAGTCTAGTCCTACATGTTCGTTGGTGTTTTGTCTAGTTTATTTTTACTGGCCAGTGAACTTCCGTCACATGTGTTATAGTTATAGGAATTTTCTTGCTCAACTTTGAATGTGAAAGCCATATATAGTTGTTCTAATATCATCATGCCAAAAACTGGTTACACATATGGTGTTGTCATCAAGGACACAAATAAGAAAAGGGCAGCACATAACAAGAAGGCACAGCATAATAATTGATGTCGTTCCTTAATTGGATGATATGAATGGCATTAATGTGAAATGTTCATGACTAAAAACTCATTGGTTGAGTGAACAACAAATTCCTCAGTGATAAGTTATCACTGAGTTAGAGGTTCTATGATCTCTAACAATAGGCGCAATGCAAACTTGTTATCAGATAACATAAACAAACATTGCTCTTATTTTATGTGCTGTCCATTTTTTATTCCATTTCTTAAAAAGTTGTGGAGCCGTACCAAAGAACTGTTCCTATGAGTCAAAATATTTTTTTTGTTATTTTAATGTTAAATTTAAATAAAAAAATACTTTTTACTACTATAATTATGTATAAAATAATCATTAGTTTTAAAAAAAAAACGAATGATGATTAAAAAAAAATTATAATTTATAGGATGACATCTATAATCACATTTTGTGCATAGAAATATTAGAATTAAATCTTCTTCTTGTATATGAGAGTGAAAGAAAAAGGCCAAAATACTTGTGTTCAACTGAATTTAGTTTTTGGTTGTGATGCCTACCATGGCTAAAATCTCTTGTCAATTTTTTTGAGAAGCAGTTTTTTTTTTTGGTATCAATACAAAATGGTGTAGACTTCTGGCAGTGAATAGAAAATCAGATAATCACTCTGTTAACTGTCTTCTGTGTGAGTTATGCTTGACGTCTGGCTGTATGATAAATTCTCTGCAATCAGTTTGTTTTCAATTTTATAAAATAAATTTACAATAACTGGGTGTGGGAGGTGGAGAGGTGAACTTTTCCAACCTTAGTGGCACATTTTCTGTATAAGAGTGAGCAGTATATTTTACCAACTCATTCAATGTTGACATACTTAAAGACACAAGACTTAGCAAATAAAATAAAAAGCATGCCTTCAAGTAAAAGCATTTTACATTACACTTATAAGAATTCAGCTTTGAACTATATAAAAAAAAATTATTTTCACTGCAGCTGTATTGAGAATTCTTCATTTTTATTTGAGTGCACAATATCTTCATATACCACATGTTTTTTAAAAAAAAATGTTTATATTTTAACTGTGTATAAAACTTTGTAAAAAAAATAGCTTTATTTTAAGAAGCTCTTTTAAATGATAAAATTTAGTAGGTATTCAAAATGATCTGCCGTTATTTGCACTGCACCTAGTAATTCGTGGTCAGGTCATGCCCACTCACAGAGAAAATGAGTCACCAAAGAAAAGTGTATAAAATGAGTCACTATATAAAAGTGTATAAAATGAGTCACCGAAGAAAAGTGTATAAAATGAGTTACTATATAAAAGTTTATAAAACCTAACTGATTAAGAGAGAGGAAATGTTGTTCATATTTCACATTTCTTTAACATAATATAATTTTGTCCTGGTCTAATTTTAAATTTAATGGTAAGTAATATACATTTTGGTCAAATAACGATTTATGAATTATAGTCTTTAAATTTTAAAGGAAATATGTGTAAATGTTTTTAAAAATTAAGTTCATATTTGTGGTACAAATAGTTGGAGTTTTGTAAATGTACAAAATGAAATAAGGTTGGATTGTAATAAAAAGGGATGCAAATGCCTACCAGTTGTTGGAGCAGACAACTTTCTGGACAAGTTTAAAAGTAATGTGCCTTAGTAGATCTATAATTTGATGATTATACATCAACTTGAACATATTTTTCCTGTACTTTTGTGTACTCCTTTTATATCATTATTATAAATATACATGTTCGGGAGCATTAAATTGGTGGTAATTTATGACCAGTGAATATTTGAATTCTGAATGAAATGTGGAGGCAATTTATTTCAAGACATACAACAACAGTGTAAATAGTAAAGCAAAAGAGGAGGAATAATTGCTTTTAAAAGCAGAAATTTAAATGTCATTTTTCACTCTTAATGCAATGTGATGGCAGCCTCTCTAAGTGTAATTTGTGTAACTTACTTGAAAAGATTCTGTAACTTACCTGAAAAGATTCTGTAATTTATGTCAGTGACTGAATGTCACTAGAACGGTGTGTTCGTCACATTTATGTTCATGGACAAATTATATTTAATTTATGCACATTTCTTCTCTATGCTTATTCATTTCTAGAATAGCATTGTTCATTTATTCTGTATTTAAATTTTAAATTATGTTTCTTATTTGAAATCTACACCATTACCTGTGATTTGGAATAAATATATTTGAAAACAAAAAGAAACTTGATACTGCGCAGTTTTATTCATTTAATATATGGGGCTTTAATTTATGATCACTTTACAATTCATATTATATTTCCTCTGTGCATTGTGTAATATATTATATTTCATGTGCTCAAATTAATTCTCTATGCAAATTTAACCTTAACTCACTGGTTCAGATGCCTACACTATGCTGTCTGTGAGGCAGGGCAAACTGATGGAGGCTTTTGACAAGGTTCCCGAGTGATGCCATGTAGTCAGTGTGGACAACTGAGGATGATGTCAGGGCAAGGATTAGTCTCAGTAACTTCCCCTGTTTAATGCCAGCGAAATTGAAAAACAACTGTTTATGTTTTTATTTCTATGTGAAAGAGTGTCATATGCCATTGGTATGTTTGTAAGTTTAAGTGATTATGACATATAAATGAGTTGAAAAAATTGTAAAAAGATTATCATTCAAAAAATTTGATTTCACTTGACTTATTGTTTTATAACTGAAGTTCTTATTGAATTCCAGGAATATAAATAAATCCTTTTTTTGTGTTCATTATGTTTCACGGTGTGACAGTAACATGTATATTGAATACATTTTTCTTCATATTAACCAGCTGTTATGCTTGGTTTTGGTAATTTGGTTATTTTAATCATTTTGTTTAAAAAACAACTAAAACATACTGTTAAACTAGTAAAAGAACTTTGCATGAATACAAATCTTTAAATATGTAGCTTTTTTTAAAAAAAAATCTAATTTTCTGTTTAAAAAAGTAATTTTAAAAAAATAAAAAAATTTTGTCTGATGATTGTGAGTGGAGCATTGAAAGTAAGAAATGAACAATGAATACATTATGTTTAAAATTGAACTGAAAAACTTTTGATTTTCTTTTTATTTCTGTGTTGTTATAAAAGGAAATTTGAAATAATGGAGCAATTTGATTGGGTAATGAAATCCTGTTTTTGTGCACTTCAGGGGATATTGAAAGTGTGTCAGATAGACAATGGAACAGAAGCCAGTTAGTAAAATACTAAAATATTTATTAATACAAGGAGGTTAGTAGAGAGTAACACAACATGTGCAGTATACATACAGTAATACTAATACATATACATGTATTATAATTATATTATATTTATATTATATCAGCAGGTATATATGTCTCCCTTAAATATTAATACTTTTTTTATTAAAAAAAAATTAAACTACCATTGACACAAAAATATATAGGGTATTTTGTCTACCAAAGCTGCAAGTCTTGAAAAGGTGGTCTTCAAATTAATTTCGAATTGAATGAATGCATTGATGATGACATTGGTTATTGATGAGTCCTATGATATCTTATGAGTTTCTGGTTCATGAAGTGTATTCATTGAGTATTTGTAGAATTGTGGGTTATAGAGTTAGAGTACTCAAGGGCTAAAGTATTTGATTGTTTAGGGTATCTATTGTGGGTTGTCTGGGGGTATTTATTGTGTTATTGGCATTGAATTAGTTCATGGTTAGAGGGCATTTAATGTTTTCGTGTTTGAAGTTATGTAAGATGTGTCAGGTCGTAAAGTCCTGGGGAAAGGGTGGGGTACATGTACAATGTAAAATCTTTCAATCAATTTACTCTTTTCTGTACATTTAAAAGAAGGAATACGATTTGTAGTCTTGCAAACATTACTATATATAGGTACCAAGAAAATTTTTAAATGATAAAGCGATATATAACATTTCGAATGCATTCATCATCGGTGTCGTTGGGGGGGGGGGGCATGGACACAACAGATAACAAACGATCTCCCCAGTTGCCTATCTTGAGCGGCAAACAATAATTCATTCAACCCCATCACTGTCCATTCCTTTATGTTGTCAAGTCAGCTTTTCCGCAGTCGACCTCTTCGCCGCCTCACTTCTATGGTGCCTTGAAGGATAATTTTTGTCAGTACGTAACCTAGCCATGACATTGTAAAGCCTCCAAAAAAAAAATTGTATCGGATACTAACTCATCGTGAATGACTAATTTCAATTTCAGTTTATCTTTATTATATTTTCTGTACGAATGGCTTAAGTTTGAAAGGTTTCATGACATATTATTACAATTCTCAGTAAAATTTAATGTAACGAGTGGCCTGGACAAGCCTGTCTAATATACCAGAATCTATGTTTGTGGAGGCATGCTGCATGGTGCTTTCGGTTTGTTTCAATATGAGTTAATAAAAGGACTGGGACTCAGGACCAGATCTAAAAATGAAGAGAATCTCTCAAATCATTTTCCTCGTTTGTAGGTTTAGAAAAACTCAGCTGGGGTCGGTGGCCACTATTTATGAGAGCCGTTATTAAGGTATTTTCAAAATTTTTACTTTAAGGACTTGCGCATGAGTTAAAAATGTCTTTCATGTTATAATAATAGTAATACTCAAAGCACAGCCATTATGGATTATATAAATTGTAAACAAAAGGGGTCGCCATGAACAGCCTCACATAATCCGACATACTTTATATAAACATCAAAACTTTAAGTAGTAAGCTAGGCACACAATGCAGAAATCTACACATGGCTACCCTACAGAACAAAATAAAATTTTATATACACATATGAGAAATGTCAGTATAATCTGGCACTGAAAATAATATTATGCTTTTTGTTAAGGTAGCAGTGGCAGCAGTAAGATACTGCCCGGTAGTTCAGTACTCATTTTGATTTATTTCAAGTACAACACAGTGGTGGGCTACAATGCACCATCATAGGTTCGTTGGTCCGTGTGCAAAGTACAAAAAAAATCCTGTGCAAAGTTGCACAGGATTTTTTTGTCTGTGTGAGTGCAATATTTTTAACAAGTTGCTGAACGGTAATTCAAAACTGCTGCGCGGCATCGCTCAGATTTGTGCGCAGCTGAAATGGAACATTGGTGGGCTAATCGTTAACTTGTTAAATACATGTGTATAAATTCAATTTCTTTCCCTTATCTATGAAAGCGTTTATGTCCAAAAATATTAAAGCAGATTTAATTTTATAAATGTGTTTTATTGAAAATTGTTATCTGATTCCCGGCGTATTCCTAAATTTCAATCTTTTGTGTACGATGACTAATTTCAGTTAAAGGGGTGATACTTTATTACCAGTTATTGCCCTTGGCAACTCGCGGGGAAAAAAATCTCTTCAACTTCAACCATTTTATGTAGTTCTAACAAACAAATAGAAGAAAAAAATTCTTGATCTTAAAAGGTAATGAGACAAGTGATGGCGAACAAAAACACAACCATGCTATTGAAATAAATACTGTGTCGGATTTGTAGCAACATTTGTGACAAAATTACAGACAGGGAGATGGAGAAAACCGTTGGTTTCAACAAACAAAAAACAAAAAAAAAAATGAATGAAGACGGACACCGACTCTAACTAGTGACCTGCTATCATCACAATCAAGGTGATAAGATATACATTAAAAAATTTTAAACTATTAACACGAGGTCTCGTATAATTTACCCTGGAAACACAGCGTTACAGTCGGAGACAGAACGTGTTCAATGGAGTCTAGGGAGATGGGGTTCATGATCACAAAGATTTGACTGAGCTTTAAACCTCCAACCTACATCATTTCGGTGGCGTAGCTAGGAAGTCCAAATTCGAAAATCCCCTGGGCCTCCAGTTAAGGGAGGCTCCCCCCCCCTTCCCAAGGAGTGTCTGAAAAGATTTTTTGACTTAAAGTATTTTATATTACGCCATCTGCCAAATGATGGGGCCCCGATAAAGGCCAAGTCCCCGGGGCCCCCAAAGAGGCCCAGCCTCAGCCCCCAAATCCCTAGCTACGCCACTGCATCATTTAACGAATGTACACAATGCTACTTCATTCTGACCACAGCACAACGTGCCGTATATCTTCAGGTCACTTAAGGGCATTAAGTCCCACTACCTCCATTGCCTACTTACACGAGGAAAAGCCCAACCTTCTTCTTTACCTAAACAAAACTGCGCACACTCCAACAATACAATTACAATGCTGCACGCCAAAAAAAAATAAATAAATAAAAAACGTAACCGTACAACTTGTTGCACTTAAGTGAACCCAATCAGGCCCACATAAAATGGCAATAAGGAGTCCACCCAGTTCAACCTCTACGACCCCAAGAAATAAAAGTTAAAAGAAAATTTAACAAGCGTGGTACCCACTTCTTGGCTCTAAACATTTCATTAAAAAAATAATAATAAATAATAAAATAAATAAAAAATAGAGAAAAATACATTCAAAATTTGATTCAAAACATAAATAATAAAAAAAACAAAAAAAAAAACAACAACAACAACAAAACCTCTCCAACCCATTTACGCACTACGTCACTGGACGTAAAAAGAACACGCTGTCTGGCCTCAGCGACAAAGACTAATCCCAGTGGCGTGTGGCGTAGCTAAGGATTTGGGGGCCAAGGGTCTTAACATCTTCTTTGGGGGACCGAGGGGGGGGTTGGCCTCTGTGGGGCCCCATCATTTTGACCGATGGCGTAATTTGACCCCCTTGAACTCCCCTAGCTACGCCACTTACTCTTCCCCGCCTATACGTTTGAAAAGAACCCACCTCATAGAAAGTAAGCACACCCATCTTAATGACCAATCTACATGCAGGGGCATCTATCCTCTCCTGGTGCTAACCTAGTCCTCTCCCTTCCGTCTAAACCTGATCAACACTGCTACGTGTTTGATTAAAGAATATTGTGGTATATAAATTTGTTATCGTTTAAAACAAAACAAAACTTGTTAAGACACGGTGGACCCATTTATTAATATCTCTACTAAGTACCGGTGACTTCAAATTCGTTAAAGCTCAATCAACATTTACATTTTACTGGAAATTAATCAACAACATTTATAGTTTTAAAAATTTCTAAACCTCAAATTCTTCTCTCCCCTCTCTCTATGCCCCTCTCACTGACTGTTTTAACAAAAGTTTCTCGTAAACACCAGGGATGCTTCACTATTTTTAAAATACTCATCCTCACGTATCTATTTTTAAATTTAAAATATAACTTTTTTTACAAGCGGAAATTCAAACCCCGGTTACAGGGTGGGGTGAAAATCTACCTCCCCGAAAAGTATTTGAAGTCGTTGGCAGTAACTTGGACCCCCTCCCCCCCATCTCACGACGACTTCGGTGAACCTCAGAAATCTCTTTTACCCCACCGCCTTAGACTCAATAGGGATTATACTATCATAAATTATCACTATATACAGCGATGTTTAAAAAAAAAAACCGGGTCAAAAGTTTAAACGAGTCATAATTTTTCAAATAAAATCACTCCATATTTTTCGTCACGCAAGATTTCATGTCCATTGAACAGTTTGTTGCCTACTTCACATACAGTAGGTACGTAATAACGTGATCTATTTACATACAAGTGTGCTCTACACATATGAGGGTCTACCTAGGGGATATCAGTAAACACAAGCACACGTATAAACCTAAGGTTTCTAACAAACACTGTGAAAAATGTTTTTGCAGAGTTCTGTTGCTATAGTTACGGGCGCTCTTCGCTTTTACGGAAGAGACGCCATTATTGTTTTTATCAGCGTGAGAGTTCATCTTCTCTGACGTCTGCTTGCCAGGCAGGCCATCGCCGTCTCCGATTACCCTGGCCGTCGTCACAGCGTGGACCTGGCTACTTCCTGTAACCTTGTCCCTGTCAGCACCATCACAATTCTCCGAGGCGGACATGACGTCATCGTCTTTATTACACATTTTACGCCCTGACGGAAAAGTACTTGGATACGACTCTGGTTCATAGTAAGGTCCGATTATTTTGTTGTTATTGTTCCCCACCGGGTCTACGCCCCTGCCGTAGACACTATTGTCAATGGATTTGTTTTGAGCAAACGGCGTTTTCGTCGTCCCCTTCCAACGATTGTCACCACCGTGGGGTTTCCCGTTTTTCACTTTACTTCCGGTTTCTTTTTGCGTTCTTTCAGTGACGTGGTACGATTTCCCCTTCTGGTTGTTTTCTCCCAGACCCTGCAGCACAATCTCCCTGTCATCACCATCCTCAAGGCCGTCGACCTTGACATTGTCATCCGCCACGCCTTCGATGTCTACGTCACCGATGCCTTTCCGCCCGTTGCCGAACCTCCCCTTTCCCTCCCCGTTGTTCTCCGCCTCCGTGATCCGCTCTCCCTTCCCCACGACCACGTCCGGCCCCTTCTCGGCGATCCTGTTTAGGCGTGGCAACGCCCCTGGTCTATCGGCCCAGCCTTCGTCAAAGACCCCGATAGAGGCAATGTCCCGAGAAGCTAGTGTACATGTAGCCGTGCAGGTAGGAGGCTCGGCTCAGCAGCACCAGCCAGACCTGGTCCCCGGTCTCCATGTTCAAGATGGCGCTGTTGGAGGCCGATGCCCAGTAGGGGAGGCTCTCGGCCCAGATGGTGGCCACCATCTTTCCGTTCAACACCAGCTCCACTGCAGCCTGCGGGTAGAAACATATTCAAAGATATAGTCGTCAAAAAAACAAAAAAACAAAAAAACAAAAAAAAAAACAAACAAACAAGATGCATAATCAAATTGTTTAATCAAAACATTAAATCAAAGCTTTATTAATTGATTATCACAAAAGAAGACAGCTTGGCTAGTGCCGTCATCCGTAAAACGAACGTACACAAGTATCAAAATTATATTTAAATTATATAAGACATTCGATTACATGGAAAAATAGTTAAGTAAAGATAAAAAGAAGAAAAAAACAATCAACAACAACAAACAAAAACACAGGATATAGAAGAGGGATGAAGTATCAAAAGTTACAGTAAGAACTAAGAACTATGGGTGGGGGGGGGGGGAGAGATTCCACAGTTATTTAAAATTATGAACTCGTTAATTTCTATGGAGACAACGTACCAAATTGTTTTATAAATGTATTTAATTAAATTTTCATTGGTTAATGATTAAAGCTCTACTTTATTGTTTCTCCAGGCAGTTGACCTTAAAAAAAATCACAACCCCCATTCTCCAAGCTCATGCTGATTTCTGAGGCCTTCGAACAACAAACATGCTCTCCTTTTCTTCCCCTTCACACATACACATTTAAGTGTTCTAAGTGAGCCCATGACGTTGTAGTCTGCTGCCCCTGACCTTTATTCTGCTGCCCCTGACCTTTTATTCTGCTGGCCCTGACCTTTAACTCTGCTGCCCTTGAGCAGAGACAGTACCAGAAAAATTGCCTCTTCTATCGAGAGGACCAGAATGTCTGCCCACTCCCTAACACCCTCCTATCTCAATTACCCTCTGCCGTCCCTGAGCTGCGATGGTCACAGCGAAGGCGTAGGTTCCATTGAAAGGGGCCACAAATCTGCCAGTTTCCTGGTTGAAGGCGTCTCCCACGTTAGTGACGACCTTGTCGAAAACGAGGTCCGAGTTCTCCTTGACCGGTCCAAAGTTCATGTTCAGGCCAGCGAAAAATGCCACCCTCGCTGCGTCATCGACGTCACGTCCAGCTGTTGACCAATGAGAAAAGGCATCAACGTTATTCACAGACATCAAGACAAACCTTTTTTAATTCACTATTGAGGTTATTGTACATTTCAGTGGATCATGGATGTGGTTAAAAAATCACCTTCATACAATAAATGCGAATTTCTAATGTTTAAAAAGTAATAGACTAGATAAACAAAAATTAAATTCACATTGGACGATAAAATTAAACAACCCGTAAAAAACAACGTTTTTGACTGTATCCCATTTATATGTGAGACAGAACTAAAGGTTTTGATGATGTTCAAACATTTACAGACTGAACGTGACTGAACGCCCAAATGTTGTAAAACGGGGACGGGTGGGTGTGGGGGTGTGGTCACTGATGGTTGGACTGAACTCCAGCAACCACGTGGGTGTGAACAACAGACGGCTACCATACATTTATATAGAGATAAACTAAAAGTGCATTAATTTTATTACGGTACATTCGATAGATCTGAAAATTTGGAACAATGCTTTGTTAGGTGACTCAAGTCTATGTGCAAAATTTCAGGTCGATAGTATCACGGGAAATGGGTAATTTTTTAATTTTGCTTTTCCGCCGTACGGACGGACCAAGAGAGAGACGGCTGTAAAGTTAATATAAGGATTTAAAAACCGCTTAAAATTGTGGGTGTAATCAAACATTATTTGATGTTTAAATGTATTATAAAAGAAAAGAATTGTCGTCATTAAACGGATACTTTGTAAAAAAAAATATTTAGATAAAATTATTATTGTTTTAATTTGATGAATTTGAAAACCTCTTTTGATTTAAGCATGGTGACAATTAATTGTCGTACTCTCGGTAGGTAAAACATTATTAAAAGACTGCACTTCCCCTATGACTGTTCTACAGAAGCCCAGAAACATGTTAAATTTATTTTTTTTTAAAAAGAAAGCAGTAGATCTAATAAGTTCCTGAGTGTAAAATCTGTCAACCAATATAGTGGAGTCCCGTATATGGGGAACACAAAAGACTTTGCACTCGAACCCACCCCCCTCCACTCAAAGAATGCAGTCTCCTCTTCCCATCCAAATAGATGCAGTAACACATGATAAAAAGGGGCCGAGACTGCAATCAGGTTAGATCAAAAGAACGTCATTAAACAGTAAGTCTGAAAAATAAATGTCATAGCAAGACTGTGTACTTATCGATGAGAGGTTCACTTAGCTGCTATGTGTAGTTAGTGAATATATCAAACTGAAAGTGTAATTATACTACGTTCGTTATGTTTTCTTGTCAGGCTTACCTAGCCCCAGACCCTGTTCTATGTCTTCCAGTTTACACATTGGGGTGCATCAAAATCTTAAAGAAACACAAATTTTGAACTTGAAATGGCGAATCTTCAATATTTTCCCTTTTCCAGAGCTTGTCAGTAACTTCAAGTATTAGCCCTCCTACCCCCTACCACCAGTGGAAAAAAGGAACAATAACTAGAGAAAGCATTCCAAGAAATCAGAGACAAACTTGAGAGGGTTAACAAATAGGGCGTTCGGCATGTTCGTAACACTGAAGGTGCCAAAACATGCTATTGATGGTAAGAAAAGAAGGTATCAATTTTTGAAAGGATAAAATTCCGCAACGAAATTCAGACATGTCCAGTCCTGTGTAGGTAACGCTTACCTGAGTCTCCTGGCAGACCAGCAGGACCTGGTTTGCCAGGGAGTCCAGGGGAGCCAGGTTTTCCAGCTGGTCCCCGGGGCCCCTTGATGGGCAGGGTGACGGGTTGGCTCCTCCCACCACGACACGTGACCTCGAGCTGACAAACGTCATCTTCGCCTTCCTCATCAACTTGGGAGTCACGAAGCTGAGCTCTGTTTCGGTTCCTACGGGGCGCACGTTTTGATGACGTCATCGCCAGTGAAATCACCATGATGATCACGAGAAAGTTATTTTGTTTTATATGCATTTTGAATGACTAGGAGTTTTGGAAGAATATTTCAAAGATAGTTCCTGAAATTAAAAAAAGAAATAATTAATAAATACGCAGTAATTTCCTACATAAAAGGAGAGTCTGTAATTGATAAGATACATTTAAATAGGAGAGACAAATCGTCTAACTTCATAACATGTCATTCTTATGAATGTTTTGTAACAACTTTTATACAATTTCATTACATTTCGACACAATTTACGCTACAATACGTCATTGCAATAAATTAAACATTTGATAATTTGTGATTAGAAATGTAAACAATGTGAAACATTGCGTAGCAACTAATAAAATTCGGCTTGAAAACAAATAATAAAAATAAATAAATAAATAAATGTAATTTCCATGAGCCAGTATTTTAAAAAAAAAAACAACAGGAATTTTCGGAGTTAGCTTTAGCATTTGATAGTTGATACCCAAGCCAATAGTCTCAATAGTATAGTTTGATGCATTCCAAATTAAAGGTCACTCGTATAAGGTTAGAGACAAAAGACTATGATAAACACATGAGGTTTGTTAGCGTAAAACAAGTAAATGTGATTTTTACAATTATTGTATCAATTTAAAATACAGTTTTGGTTATATTTTGACGTCCCATAGTAGTAGCAAGTAGGCGAAAGGGCACCTCTTACTGGGGGAATAAATTATATAATAATATTTTGTTATCTATTACAGAGGCACCTTCTATACAGCGTATGATTGCGCCCGATGCTTATTATTATTATTATATGCCAATCATTGTTAATAGCTAATAAGCGATACACTGTTGGTTATATAATAATCAATGTTAAGACTAAAGAATGGCTGTGTTTATATGTAAGAATTTCAAACCATAAATACACAAATAAGATCTCCGTGCAAGGGATTTTGTAGTTACGTCCCTTGACTCGGCTCCTGTTAATGACGTGACACGACAGAGCGAAACGTCTTCTAATTGCGCCATTGAACTTCAAGTGGGTCCCTGACTGTCGACGGTGGCCTTTATGAATAAGGAGCTTAATTAGAGAGTAGTCCATGTTTTTTAACTGCCACAGGAGGAAGTCGGCGACACAGGGTGAACTACCAGACGCAGACCAAACAAAATGTCAGACAAGACGTTTAAAAAAAACGACGGAACTCGATAGTGGTTGTTTTATTTGCTAATAAAGTGACACGGAAGACATTGAATTTGACAACAATCAAAGGATTTAAGGTTAAAAGTAACTGCTGGTTATATTCTGAATGTATTTAAATTTTAAATATATATTTAAAATGTGTTCACTCACTTTAAAAAGTAAAAATTTTGAACTTAAAAGTAAGGGTATTAAAATAAATTTAAAAAAAATATTAAAACGCTTTCTAATCAGAGGCGTCAGTTTGGTTGGTGTCACCCAGTGCGGCAGCTCGCGGTGTCAACCCCTCACAACATACCCCAAAGACCTCCTCTGAGTCTGCCTGCCAGTGCCAAATTACAGGAACGTACATAATTTTACAAGCTGAAT
>MUZC01002780.1:233727-246403 GCA_002072015.1 Radix auricularia
TATATATATATATATATCAATCTCTTCACTTTTCCCCATTTAATTATTAACCTCCATTAATTTCCTACGCTCCCATTTTCTCACGCCACTCTAAGATGTTATCTTCTGAGCACTTCATTTACCATTTGAATGCTCCAGTTGAATGATTTCCCTACAAGCCACTTCGCCTTTTGCTAACAACAACGTCAATACATTGTTCTTTATCACAAAAGGCCACCACAAAGGTCAATTGAATAACTCATTCATACCCGTTAACCTAAATTGATATACGACTTTGCCGACACAATTCAGTCGGGTAGAGTTGAAGTCATCTCAGAGCGACCAGGATTAGAAGCCAGACGCTCTTTGATTCCCTGCTCCTTTGTGCTCCAGTTCCGCCCTAACCGTCTTAATTTGCGTCATTACGCACGCGTACATCAGAACTGTTTTAACGGCCGAGGTTCAAGCTTGTTACTCTATACACCCAAATTGCCGTTACCGTACACATGAACTGTGGGGACATGTCTTGTGCGACTTTCGGGGAACGTTGCAGTCTTTGGGTGTTTGGTGAGGATGTGACCCTTTATATGGAGTGTGGTTACACAGTAGATGTATAGAGATGAAGTGACCCTGTATATGGAGTGTGGTTACACAGTAGATGTATAGAGATGAAGTGACCCTTTATATGGAGTGTGGTCACACAGTAGATGTGTAGAGATGATGTGACCCTTTATATGGAGTGTGGTTACACAGTAGATGTATAGAGATGATGTGACCCTTTATATGGAGTGTGGTTACACAGTAGATGTATAGAGATGAAGTGACCCTGTATATGGAGTGTGGTCTCAAAGTAGATATGTAGAGATGAAGTGACCCTGTATATGGAGTGTGGTCTCAAAGTAGATATGTAGAGATGAAGTGAAACTGTATATGGAGTGTGGTTTCAAAGTAGATATGTAGGGATGAAGTGACCCTTTATATGGAGTGTGGTCCTAAAATAGATATGTAGGGATGAAGTGACCCTTTATATCGAGTGTGGTCCTAAAGTAGATAAGTAGAGATGAAGTGACCCTTTATATCGAGTGTGGTCCTAAAGTAGATATGAAGCGATGAAGTGACTTTATTCATAGACACAGTAATATTCCAGCATTTCATTCTGATGTCAAGTTTCAGTTAAATTTTAATCTTTATATATATTTTGACTCGGATGGGCTGATGATGGGGAGGAGAGGGGTGTCTCAAAATGTTTTTTAAAATAAGTACAATACAATTATTAGTATCTTTATCTCGCGAGGCTGATCTGTTTTACATGCAGTGAACTGTTGACACAACGACTTATATAACAAAATTTACTGAACATGAGTTACGATCCAAGGCTGTAGAAATTAAAATAATTTATAATTATAACGGCAGAGAATTCATATGTATTCGAAATTCTATAGTGTTATAGAAATAAGAGGGAAGCTTTGCCCCGAGTTTTACCTTCTGTAAAAGAGTGAGGAATTCTCAAAAAACATCTGAGTTTGTTGTTTTTTTTTGTTTTTTGTATGGACGCCATGAGTGGCTCTCTATAATGCCCGCTACACCTCTGTGGTTAGCAGTGTTGGATATTTTGACATATCTGTCTTGCCTACCACAAAGTCCTGTATCTTTGTAGTGTCAGAGAGCAAAATAAATATTAACGTTATATAAAAAACAACCTTTATGAGCAAACATCAAAGCACAGGTTTCTCGCAGAAATCTTGGCTGACGCTGAGCCCCCTACGATATGAGAGAGAAACATTTCTCCCTAGACCACAATCTCAAATGACGGCATGTAATACATCTACTTTTAGAGATTTGTATGATCTTTTTTAAATTTAGTAATAAAAATTCATGTTTTGAAATCGTTGATCGAAATCATCAAGAATGCGACTTTTACGTGGTTTAAGATAACGGCTTCCCTACCACCGAGGACCGGAGAGATAAACCAAGGCTAGGGGGGCGGCTTTCTAAGCTGTATTCACATGAAAACGAGGCGAGCCACGAACAGTTAAACGCCATTTCCCCTCACATCTCGTCTCGTGCCCGTGCACAAGGACCCGTGGAAATAGCCAGAGAGACACTTAATGTCCGGACAGTGTCATGGTCTAATTGGTGCACTGACCACCAATGACCAGGAGGTGAGTATGCTGGTGTCTGTGAGGAGAGTGGACCAAGAAAAGAGAACGAATTCTACATAAACTTTGACTCTTGGGTAATGTTGTCGTCCAAGAAAGACATTACAGATTCAATTTTTAAAAGTATTTCCCTAAATCTGTTTTGTTTACTTTAAAGCATTGCTTGTATGAAAGTGGTCCTTTGTATGGAGGAGAATAGTGGTCTGGTATAAGAAACAGCAAGCGTTTTAAAAAAATATTCCTATCTTTTGCAGACATTTCAGGATAATATGAAATGTTAAAAAAAAATCTAAAAACCGTAAGACTAAAACCCGTTTAGATGTAAACGATTGACTGCTCCCTAAAACCCTTGTAGGTGTAATCGATTGACTGCTCCCTAAAACCCTTGTAGGTGTAAATTGTACACTGTTGACTGCCCCCTAAAACCCGTGTAGGTGTACATTGTACTCGATTGACTGCTCCCTAAAACCCGTGTAGATGTAGACGATTGACTGCTCCCTAAAACCCGTGTAGATGTAGACGATTGACTGCTCCCTAAAACCCTTGTAGGTGTAATCGATTGACTGCTCCCTAAAACCCGTGTAGATGTACACGATTGACTGCTCCATCAGCATAAAGTATGGATGTGGTGTCCAAACTTTCATGAGAGGTCCGCCACCCACCCATACATTTAACCCCAATCTCAGTTCAAACACAGAAAATGATGACTTATTTAAACTAAACTTTATATATTGTATTTGTTTGTTTACAGATAGCGTCCGATGACTCGTGTAGTTCCTATCTTACTTTTTGTTTGTTTTTTTGGAAGTTAAATTTAAATACACATGTTCAAGCTGAAGGCTATTGGCGTATAAGAAAGTTCACAAGTATTACACACGAAAGAAAACGATCGAGTTAAACATAGTTGTCCTCTGTATGAGGTCAATATTAATAACCAGCTAAAATAAATCATTTCTTGATTATAGACTTGATATTTTTTAAAATGATCTGCTTGTTTCAAGTACAACGTCATCGCCTTCATACGGGCGTTTGTCGATTTGGGCCGTAACCGTGTGTTTGCTAATAGAGTTTGCTCCCTTCTTTTCCTGTGTAGAACAAATCCACAAGTCTCTGATAATTTTTTCTTTCTTTTGTTTAAAAAATGATGTGACCTTGTTAACAGCTAATGTCAAGTCTTGTTTTTAACAATTAAATATTGATACAAGTTGGAAATTTTAAGCTTTTTTTTTCTTTGTTGAAAAATAAAGAGGGATAAAAAAAATATCTCCCCCCAACCCTGTTTACTTGAAATAATGAGATTTTAAGTGTTGATGTCGGTCGCGGCGAGACATGGACGGGATGCAAGTGAAGGGGGAGAGCTCTTATTAAAGGTCGCCTCAAAGAGATGGCTAGGTGGACAAATATTGGCAGGGAAATTAATCTTCTGGTCTCTGGTTGAGCGGTTTGAGTGCAGGCGTCAATCAGTGTTTGTCTCCTCTCACCGGGGCCAGTTTGTTGACTTGAGGGTAAACATTGTTTTCTTTTTTTACGGAGACTTGGGGGTGGGGGTGAAAGGGGGCTCAATGGAAGACCGTAATAGAGATCAAACGTATAGGAACCAGCTTGTGTAAGAAAGGTATAAGCTAGAGATAAAGGCAGTCAAATAAGAGTATAGACCGCATTGTGGGTATGGGGCGGTAACTAGGGATTCAAATATTTCTCAAATGACACCAGTCATGAAGGTCAAAGGGCAGGGTTCAAAGAAGATTATTATTGTCAAGTATAACAAAACTATAATAACGATATAAATAATAATGAAAAGAATTATAACGCGTCTGATCATGTGTAATTTTGTCAAAGAAAGTTATTTCTTCCACATCAATTTTGCATCTAAAAAGTGGTTAAAATCCTGATGAATTTAAAAGAGAAAACATTAAATAATAATAATAATAATAACAATGGGAAATAAGCCTTAACTTATTATCGATAAAGCTTGTAATTTGTCTTTAGATTGATTATTATAACAATAACAATAACATTGTTCATAATTTACTAAGACGAAACAACTACTGTCACTAATGATTATCAATTACGGTATCTGACCATTGTTGTGAATGACAAAAGTTACGTTTTGGGATATTGTTAGTTATTAAATATCGCGGTTAATTTACATGTATTGACAACAATTCACACCACAGGCAGTGAGAGTTCGACATGTGAATATGTGACAAAAACATTAACAGATTTCCCCTTGAGAGATGTACTGAAAACTCAAAGCGCCAGCGAATGGTTTAAAAACTGGCATGAATAAAAAAAAATGCTTTAGAGTCTACTTTTCAATGTTAATTCCTGTCAGCTTGAGGAGATGAATAAATTAAAGAAAATCTTATTCAAACGCTCTGCAACGTCAATTTTTACTTGTTTCATTGCCGCAATCGAGTTTCATTTCATTAAAAGTTTATTTTTAAACATACAAGAAAAATCTAATGGTTAAATACTTCACAAAACAACAATTTAAATAACAATATTTTTTGTTCTATTTTAATGGGCACTTCCCTGACTCTTAAAATGACTTAGAAGTACTGATTTTTTGAAAAATCGCTATTGTGAAAATCCGGATATTAGAGAAAATCTTATTATTAGATTTCCTCCAATACATTAAAAGCTCAATTTATGACTGACATTTGTTGACTTCTGACCTAGAAAACTAGGTGTCTTAACAAAGTACAGATAATCTTTAAATTAAAATGTTTATGGTTAGAGACACAAAAAAAAAAGTTAGCATAAGGAAAAAATTAATTCGGATTGCTTTATGAACAGTGTACCAGTAAACTTGAGGCTAATGTAAATTTAAGTTTCTTTAATTATCCTTATCGCAACCATAAATAGACTTAAACCTAAAATCAACACTCAATGTTTTTCTTACGTTTCAACGACGTGAACCGTGTCTGATTGGACTGTTTGTTTTATTTACCATGACAACATAATCCGCCATCTTTAGTTGCCATCTTTACTTAACACAGTTTGCTTAAAATTCCAGCTACGCCACCAACCACGAAGACATGCAGAAATGAAAACACCGTAAATAATTGATTGTCAACTTTAAATAACTTTACTGCAGATATCGAATAGACTAGTTATAAGTGGGAATAGGCTTATATTTTTTAAATATAGTTTTTGTCAGGTAATTGTAACAGAGTCTGACGATGTAATTGGAAACATTATTATCTCCTCTTGTAAGTGGTGTGGGCTAAAACAGGCCACCACGATATTTGCGGAAAATCTTTTCAGTCTACGTCTGCAAGCCACTTAAGACGAGTAATAACTTCCATAACTCACAGGAAAAATTACTCAATTGTCTGACATACTACTTTGCCACAGTAGCAATTGCGTGCGCCCTGGAATACTAATTTAGTTGATCGGGTTGAAAGTCTTGGAGTAAATTTGACCTGGGATTCAATATTCAATAGTTATTGCCAACTTTGGCAAAAGAGTGTCATAAAATTTACAGAATTATTAGGCTTGTGGTAATAAAATATAGCTGTACTAAGGGTGAGTGTGTGGCTATAATGGTAGGTGAAAGTATTGCTCTGTTGAGAGTTGGAAGTATGGCTGCATTGATAATTGGAGGTTTGGCTGTAATGAGAGTTGGGAGTATGGCTGTATGATGGATATTGTTAAGTCTCACAATGACATACATAATAACTCTTGTAACTATTGCACAGCCCTGTTGCCTTCCGGTTTTGTGCGTCCGAAAGCGGGAGTTTTTTTTTTTTTTTTTTTTTTTTTTTTTTGCGAAGACATCCCAGCTTTGGATCCCTTGAGTATCTAGCTCAGTTATCCCACTGACAGTGTGTTGCATGAACCACAACACGCCCCTAAAGGTGCATGCGTTGTATTGGTAAGTAAGTAGTTGTTGTTTTTTGTTGTTTTTTTGGTGTGCAGGCTAATTGTAAATTACAATGTATTCGAGACCCAAGGTTATTTCCCAGACGTTTATAGAAAACTGAGGAGATGGCTTCACTGAGTAATTAAACTAAAACGGTACCAGGGTTAGGGAGGGAATAATTGTTAAAAATCATTTACAAACTCGTCTTCAAAAAATTATCCAGAGAATCTTTAAACAAGTAATCAGGAAAAGCTTCAAACCAACTTAGCAAATATCTTTATACAGAACCAGAAATATCTTTATGCAGATCACTTAACCAGATATAAAGTAAAGGTTATATTGGTTGTTCTGTGGAACTCTCTGCTTTGGGGGAACACCATGTCTTGGTACCCAGGCAACTTACCTCCAACAATACTATTTATAATATTCCTGAAACAATCTGGCGTATTAGCTATAAAATTCGGTGACGAAACACTAAGAAAAACTTTATGACATATTATATATACGGCAAAGATAGAAGCAAAAGGGAGAGAAAATTTCTACAAGTTTTTAAGAATATAAACCATGAAGTGAAGTTCAAGTTCATATATCTTGATACAATTCAACGATGTTGTTGTCTAGTCAACTTAAACGATCTTCTATTTTGATACAAGTCAACAACAATGTGAGGTCCAGCATGTTATCATCTGCTTGGAGTCAAGTCATTGATCATCTATCTGGAGGAACGGCAACGATCATCTGAAGTCTAAGCAGAACATTCTGGGCAACTTATTTATTAAAAATAGGATTATTAGATTTCGGCTCCGGTAAATCCGGAATACGGACATATTTTTTTTTAAAAATCCGGCTCCGGCTTCGGTTTTGGAAGAATTTTACTTCCTAAATCAAGCTGACTGGTAGAGACATTATGTATATATATATATTTATTTATAATAGCTGCGGCTCCGGAAAGTCCGGAATCCGGCCATTTTTACAAATCCATCTCTGGCTCCGTCTTCGTAGAATTTTACTTTAAAAATCAGGTCACAACCACGTCGAGCCGGATTTTAAAAATTTGAATCCGGTACACCCATATTTAAAATCATGTTTCCTTCGTCAAAGTTCCTATAAGTTTAATGATGAACCTATTTAGAAACAATCACCCCACCCACCCCCCACCCGGGCACATTTCTGTCAGGCTCAGGTGTGGGAGATGTTAGAGTGTAAACAAGTGGCGCGCCAGTAAATCAAAACCTGCTGGGTCGCTAACGGCTGTCAGTCAGCAAATGCTCTCGCAATGGCTCCATGTTTTGATTGCCTCTTTTTTATTGTAAGTTGTTGTTGCACCAACCACCNCCCCCCCCCCCCCCCGCTTTCAGGCCAAAAGGAAATGATCATAATGTTAAATTATAAACGATACGGGACCTTGTACCCTGACAGGTGAGCAAATTAGATTTATCACACTTGCATTATATTTAGATTCACCGGCATATATGGCTTCATTATATATATATATATATATGAAAGTTCTGTATTACATTAATTTTTTTCTGATGAACATTAAAAAAATTAATAGGTTGTAGCTGAAATATATTTATTTTATTTTTGTTAAATTAATAAACTTTGTAATTAAACGCCAGCTTAGATTCCATGGGTTCGCTTCTCTTTGCTCACAAAGTCAGTCATAAATATTTGATACAAATAACCTTCAGTCGTTGTTACTGTAACAGTTTGGTGCCAACAAATCTTTTATTGTTAGATATTAGTATAAATTATAATATGGCCATCTAGGCTCATGATCAAAAAAAACAAAACAAAAAAACAAAAAAACAAAAAAAACAACAACACTGAAGACTTTGTTGACCGCAAGGAAACTTGCCTCATGCTTTTCTGTTGATAGAAGGAAATGAAGGGATTACGCCATTCTAAACTTAGCCCGTACTTCCCTTCGGCAATGAACAACACAAGCCACGCACTCAGATATTGTAGGTCGATTGAATATTTATAGATATACAAAAACCAACCATAGATCTACAACGTTCATGACCCTGTGTAATGTATCATTACTTGATCAGACAAGATATTGATCTGATCTTATGAGACATTGATGTGATCTCACGAGACATTGATGTGATCTCACGAGACATTGAGGTGATCTTATGAGACATGGATGTGATCTTATGAGACATTGATGTGATCTCACGAGACATGGATGTGATCTTATGAGACATTGATGTGATCTCACGAGACATTGATGTGATCTCACGAGACATTGAGGTGATCTTACGAGACATTGATGTGATCTCACGAGACATTGATGTGATCTTATGAGACATCGATGTGATCTTACGAGACATTGATGTGATGTCACGAGACATTGATGTGATCTCCCGAGACATGGATGTAATCTCACGAGACAGACTCATGATCTTGGCGGTGTTTAACTGAACAAGCCAGTACTCGGCAGTTACCGTTCCTAAAACGTTTGGTCGATGTAAATGTACTAGTTTATAATCGATGATTCTATTTTAGCAATATCACGCGAATTCTGCCGATACAGACTTTCTTCAACACGAGTTTGCCAGCAGCTCGGTCAACAAATACCTAAGAGTATCGATTCTAGGTCAAATCTGAAGTCGACTAGGAGTCGGTAAATATTAGATGACTATCTACGAGTCAAGGTCTGTCTTTGATGTGTCACCATCTCTGAGGGTCCTTTCTTTTTTCATTGTTTGTCACCGGATAACGCTTTATATTATAAAATAGTTTTGTTACCTACAATTTTTAAAAAAAAATGAAAACTCAAAGTTTTATTTTTGTCAAACGCAAACATTTTAAGCTATGAGTCAATATAATCAGATGGTTCTGATAAAGTTTGAACACTTTCAAGCCAATTATATCATGTCACCAATATTCAATAGACTCTATGTGACCATCTAGCTGTTAAAAACTTGAAATCTTTGATGTACACCAATCAGTAGCGTAGCTAGGGGAGGGGGAGGAGGGTCCCAATTTGAAAATTCTCCCCCAGAGCCACCACAAATCCCTAGCTACGCCACTGACACCAATCATGATGTTGAGCAAATATATTTTATGTTGAAAGTGAAAGTACGGACACTAACAAAATGTGTTATAATTTAGTCATAATTGTTATGTTTATTTACTTGTGTTATTTTTAATTTGCATCTCTTTTTTGTTTTTTGTTTTAGAACTGTTGTATAGAAATTATGTATAAGCATTCAAGTTCCACACAAACACTCTCAATTTCACCAATAAATCTAGAATGTTCCTTATCCAGTATCTTCTATTATTATTTTTTATTTTACAAATATGAGTTCAGAACCATGGTTAACAGCTCTCTCGTATTGTATTATAAATGTTAGAGGAGCCTGGCGTATTCCCTTCTTTGTGCTTACTACTTGTGAGCTTCTAGATATCCTTGTTACACATTTCTATTTCTTCGATTGATGCATGTATTAAATTGCTGTTAAACTTCAACCTCACCCGTAGACACATAGGAAACGCCAGTGGTGGCGTTAGGTAAGCGCGGGGCCTAGTGCCAGCAATGACCCCGCGGGGCCTAGTGCCAGCAATGACCCCGCGGGGCCAGAGTACTAGTAAAGATCGTTAAGCACCAGTATGCTTAAGCTTTCAAAGACGTCTAGAGCTACGCTACGGAATTTGACCTTCAAAAAGGATTACAAGAGTGCCTCTTTCGTTTCTTTACAATCGTTTCCAGCATACGTTCTAGCATCCACTCTTTGGTTCTACATGTATAGGCTCTTAACCAGGACGAGACATGTTCAGGACCGAAACGTGGGGCCTACCTAAGCGCGGGGCCTGGGGCAGTCGCCCCAGTTGCCACCCTCAAACGCCGCTCCTGGGAAACGCCAAAAACTTGCTACAGCTTTAAAAAATTAATAGAATGATTTTAAAATATATAATTCATTCAATGTTAATTAATACATTCAAAACAACAAACTAACAACCAGTTGCAAACGAACAAGTATTTTCCTAAATGACGATTTCCAAGGCCCGCGGAGGCTTCAGAAGTTTGACTAAAGTAGAATTCAAAGTATCCAATGACAGAAAATTCATTCAGTATGATACAGTTCATAGGAGAAAACTTAACCAATACACAACCTACTGAATACATTTAGAGTTCATGCTAAGAAATAACATGAAAAACGTTTGATTTATGTTACTTTTCTGTGTTTTTTTGACTTGGTGTGAGGACATCTCCTGAAGAATAGTTTTTTTGCTATCAACCAGTGTTTGGGTTAAAGGGACGAACATTTCTTATTTAAATGTAACTAGTTTTTAACAGAAAACATCTTTTAATATAATAATTTAATTATTTACAAATTCGAAAAAAAATCAATTTCCGTAGAAGTTAAATTCTCTAATATTATACGAATGATGATTTATTATGTATTTATTTTCCATCATTGCGAGCTTGTTATCCTCCAAACCAATCAGTTCCACATCCGGGGCCCCCTCGCAATGTTAGCTTATTATCAGATAAAAGGTGTCCAGTAGTCCGTCCCACTTGAGACATCATGGAGAACTCCATCACATGACGTGTATTCTGCACCCATTGTACATTTAATGGCTGGCATGCACTCGACCAGACGACACACAACATTCGATAACTGAAATCAGCCAGAGTTGTCTGACGTGAACTTAAGTTCCACAACTCCGTGTTGGGCCTTGACATGGAGTTACCTCTACATCACCACGCGATAATGTCCCCTTTAGCCTTCAACACAAGGCTGCGACCGCATTTGCACTCGCTGAGTTTTCATTGGTGAGTGTTAGAGTTGTGACTTGTTGAAAATTACTATATTCTGGACTAGTCATGAATCACACATTCTGGTCTAGTAGAGAACCGTACAGTCTGATTTAGTAGAGAATCGAAATATCTTATTTAGTATCAGGTTTAGTAGAAAATCGTAAAATCTGGTCTAGTAGAGACTCGTACAATCTGTTTTAGTAGAGACTTTCAATATCTTATTTAGTAGAGAATCGTTCAATCTGATTTAGTAGAGAATCAAACAATCTACTCTGATAATCGAATTATCTTCTCTAGTACTCGAACAATTTTCTCTGGTAATCGAACAATATTCTCTAGTAAAGAATCGCAACATCTGGTGTATTAGAGAATCGTACAATATGGCCGGGGAAAGAGTCGTAAAAACTAATTGGGTTAAAAAAAAAGCTACATCTAGAATCCCTAACCCTAACGGTACTGGTTTGACCTGAAAAAGACGAATGAAAAGGCAGATATTTATTTGTCCTGCTCTCACAAAATATCACAATGCAAGAAGAATGCACCGACTCAACGGGTGCTTTAAAAAACAAAAAAATATTCACATCTGTGCTCGCTTGAAACAAATTTTGTTGATTATATTTGGATGCGCCATTCTCCTTTACTCCCCGTCCCAACCCAAGCCCACCCCCAAATGATTGCACACGTTCTGTGTGCCGCCCGTCCGAGGCGTATCCAAAATGACTAAATGAACGCCTAACTGCGGTGCGGCACATCCTGTTCCCGACAGCTCGCAAGAAAATCAAATTGGATGACCTGGTAATTTTGCTTCTCAATAATCTATTTAGCTTTCCTTACAATTTCCTTTTCCTTATTGGATTTCTAAATAAAGTTGCCTTATTGTTGTAGAATAGAACAAAAACAAAACGACGCCATTGTTTTAACGTCACTGGACGCTCGGTCGTTAGTTTCCTTTTAATAAACGAGGCGCCAGGGACAGTGGTATTACAGTATTGTATATATTATTTTATTTATTTTTATACAATCACCTTCTCCTCTTCTCCCCCTCAACCCCAACATTCCCGCCACTTTTACCACTTTCTTTCTTTCTTCGAAACTCAACTTTTATCAACAACTCTTTATGAATCTTCATGAAAATTTCTTACTTTCAGAAGTAGTTGAATTTTAAGAGTAGAATATAATTCGTCTTAGTAGAGGTAAACTATTTTTACAAATATTTATTTTTATCTAGTTAAAGCGTAACGTTGAGTGAAATCGATTCAAAACATAAATATTATACGACTAGATTAAGCCGGGGCCCCGTGGCGCCTGCGGCGCCCACTTTTTTTTAGGGCGCCTACGGCACCAACCTTTTTCAAAAGCCCAACTAACTTGTCCTTTTTTGATGAATACGAAATATTAAATTTTCTGAAATGTACGCAAAGTATTTAATAATAGGGGTTGTATTTTGCGCACCGATGCACACCAAACAATGACTTTATTTTAAATATTTTTACAGCGCTAATCACCACACAATTTTTCAACTAACTGCTGTAGACTGTTGTACATCGTTCCTCAGCGTTCCACATCCAGTGAGTGAGTGAGTGACCTGGGCTTTTATATTATAAATATATATAATAGCCCAGTGGTGTGGGTTTGTAACGTAACGCTACAGAAGCGATGTACGACAGTCTACAGCAGTTAGTTTAGTTGAAAAATCGTGTTTTGATGAGCGATGTAAAAATATTTAATATGATGACGTCATTGTTTGGTGTGCATCGGTGCGCAAAATACAACACCTATTATTATAGGTATTAAAAAACGGGGGCGCCGCAGGCGCCACGGCGCCTGGCACAATCTATCAAAAAAGGACAAGTTAGTTGGTCTTTAAAAAAAAGGTTGGCGCCGTAGGCGCCCAAAAAA
>MUZC01002780.1:246561-259314 GCA_002072015.1 Radix auricularia
AAAAAAGGACAAGTTAGTTGGTCTTTAAAAAAAAGGTTGGCGCCGTAGGCGCCCAAAAAAATGGGGGCGCCGCAGGCGCCACGGCGCCTGGCACAATCTAGTTTATATATAATTGAACTATAATGTCAATAATTAAAATATCAATCACGTATTTCTTTAGAAACCGATTTAAAAAATATATTATAAAAAAAACTAATTTTTATAAAAATGAAAGTAAAATTACAAAATTTGAATATAACGTCAATATTATTATATTTTTAAAAGTTAAAATGAAACCGTTAGTTAGACTTTCGCAGATTGTTTTAGCGGGTCATGTCAATTATGTTTCCTATAGCGAAGATTGTCTTATATAAGACCAAAGTATCATACACGCAAGAAACCTAAGTTGATTATTCTCTATCTCTTGGGGCCAGGATACAACTAAGGATTATTACTGTAGATAATCTCCTGGAAGGTCCAGGCGACTAATCGGATTAGGAGGTGCCGAGGTATCTCGGAGAAAGTCGAGAATGAAATGGGGAAAAAACAACAATCCTTAAAAATTGATCGAGCGATTGAAAAATCAATTCTGAAATAATTTGATGTTTACCAACGAAGGTGTTGGACTTTTAAAACCAAATTGATCGTTTTTCGTTTTCGTAACCTGACACATAAATAATGTCTTGGTTGATTGCTTTCTTAGCTTGACTGACTTATCATTTCTTAATATTTACAAACAGCCTTTAAGGATAAAAGCTCGTGTTTTTTTTTATCAGCCAAGTAGTAACTTTTAAAATTATCTTTCGTGCATGCCACCTTTCTTATTCCATATGCAAGAACAAACACATACAAGTTTTCTTTCTTCCTGTCCGGTATTTGGGCGTGGAATGGGTTGCTTAAAGAAACCAGGAAAGCCAACACTTTATCATCATTTAAAACTCTAATAAGAATACAGGACTAAGCACAAACCCTAGATAACGCAGGAAAGAGCGTCTGTAACATATAAGATGAGATATTACTAACTATTTAGTCACTTTAGTGCCAAAAAATTAGCCCATCAGTTCATGTAGACTTTGGTCCCTTCAAGATTTAGACCATCATTTGGTATACAGTTTGGTCTCTTCAGGAAGTGCGCCTCTCACAAACTGCATCATAAAAAGATGGACTTTAATTTATTACCCCCAGATTAGTGAGTAAGGACTACCCCACCTTGTCGCCGAGTTACATTCTTTATCCTACATTCATTGTTGTGTTAGAATAATTAAACTTGTTTTTTAAAGTCAATAGTGCGCTCGCCTCACAAACTGAGGGGAGTGGGATCGAGCCCACGAAAAGCCACTATAAAAAATGGTGAGAAATGACTAACGCTAAGAAAGTCCTCCGCTGACCTGGAGAGGGATGGGCGCCGCCAGTGTCTATTAAGCCCGAGAATATTCTAATGGAAACATTAGAATCCCCTACGACCTCGAAAAAAAGAGGTTATAGGACTAATTAAAAAAAATAATAATAAAAAAATAAAAATTATTAGAGTAATGAGCCCTTGTTCTGCACGAGTAATTACCCTTCCCTTTAAATTTGCTTTAAAAAAAATCCCCATGATTGGCAACGTTCTGATCCACCCAGACCACGTAAAGAGGCCTCGCATCCAAGGCTTTGACTCTCAAACGTTCATGTTGTTATTGGGTCCGTCTGGCAGGTTGTAACAAGAGACCAAGATTGTGTCAACAAAGAACATGGAAGATAACCCTGTCGGTTGAGCTCCGAATCTTCGGCTCGGGAGCTGAGGCACATTTTCAATTACAAAAGGTGGTATTCTTTAACAGCGCCCTCCTCTAGCTCCCACCCCTTCATCCCCCACCCCATCCCTTACTTTTATTTTTTTAAAAATAAAAAATGACAACATCGCTTCAGAAGTCGAGGGAAAAGTGGATGTGAAATTTAAAATAAAAATGCTAACTGTTTGATCGAACGCCCCGGAGAAACAACTTAAGCCGAGAACTAATGTAAAATTAGTTAATTCCATGTTTAGTTTTAATAAGGACACACATAAAGAATGTTTATTCAATAAGTTTTCTTGTTGACACGGCGCCCAGCCCCGTTTGCCCTTATCTATACAAACATTTCATTTGACGATGTCTACCTTCCCCGACAGCAGCAGCTCGCCCGAAATATGCCAGCCACAAAGTTGAGCTCTTTGGTGAGGGTGAAGGGGAGGGGGGGTTGAAAATAGGAAGACGTAAGAAGGTCATGATGGAATTAGATATTTTTAAACGTTTCGCAAATTGGATGTCAATGTCAATATCACATCAAACAGTCCTCAATGTACAAACTGTTTTCAAAATCCAGTCTTCTTGTCCAGTCCAATCGTCTTCTGTTCCTGTCTTCAATGTCAAGTCCAATAGTCTTCTGTTCCTGTCTTCAATGTCCAGTCCAATAGTCTTCTGTTCCTGTCTTCAATGTCCAATCCAATAGTCTTCTGTTCCTGTCTTCAATGTCCAGTCCAATAGTCTTCTGTTCCTGTCTTCAATGTCCAGTCCAATCGTCTTCTGTTCCTATCTTCAATGTCCAGTCCAATCGTCTTCTGTTCCTGTCCTCAATATCTATTTTTAAACATCAACCTCTACTTTAATCTTAATTCACACATTAATTCAAAGTAAAATTTACAGTAGAAACATCAGTTTACGAATTAATTTTAATCAAAGATTAGTTTTCAGTTGAATGTTTGGAGAAGGAAGATAAGGAAGAAATGCATACATCAAACAATCATTTAAGACCCCCCCCTCCTCCTCACCCCACCCCGCCGGATAAAAAAACTATTTTAAAAAATTCATTTTTATTATTCAGGGGAGGTAAAGTAAAGTAAATCACTATTTGTCCAAACTTTGCCCTTGGAACATTGTTATACAGTTATCTCCCATAAATAGACTAAGCCAGAGAGGATTGCCCGGTGCTAATTATTCCCGTGACAGTTTTATTGGCCAAAAGCTAAATTTATTGGATCGGTTTGGTTCAGATGTCTAACTGTGATAGAAATGAAGACGTTTTTATGGAACACACAGCCTGGCCTCTTTCTGGACGCCAGTTACCAGTTTCAAGCGAAATTTGCATTACGTTAATAGATATTGGCCGGAAGTTTTCATAGTGGATGAAGGATTACGAGGAGGTGTGTTTTTAAAAGGTACTATTTGTGTGTGTGTGTGTGTGTGTGAGTGTGTGTGTGTGTGTGTGCGTGTGTGTGTGAGTGTGTGTGTGTGTGTGTGTGTGTGAGTGTGTGTGTGTGTGTACGTCCGTGTATGTGCGTGTATACAATGTATATTACGGTTAGTGAAAAAGCCAGTGAAAAGTAATTATTATATATCCAAGCCAAGACTCATAATGGACAAGACATTACAAAGCTAGATGATAATATAATATATATACGATATTTGATAAAGCTCTAGTTGATTAGCAGTTGAAATAGTTGATATTTCTTGAATAAGGTTCAATTTATACAAGAATAAAATGTCTTTAAAATATTTGGGGCCGTTGTATAAATGCCGTCAAGCGCCTGGGTCAGGGTGGGGGCGGGGGTGACGATGTCTAACGAGGGGTTGCTTAAGTAATGTGACGTCAGTTCAAAATGCGCAACTTTAAATAATAAAATTTCCACTTAAATATTTGATTTTCTTACAATTTATTTAATAAGATGTTCAATGGCTTCACCCTTGTTAGGATATAAGTTTGCATCCTTACACTAAATACATGATTAAAAGACAATAAAAAGTGATTTGAAACATGCTCATTTTCAATTACTATCAATATTAACACTTCAAGTGAAGAGTTTGAAATGTATTACAATTGGGAGTACAATTAATACCTTGATGTATAATGATAATCGATTATTAGATGCGAAGAGATTCAAGCGGCGAGAAGAACATTTATGGACAGCATTAACATGACAAAGTCTATTCGAAACTCAGATAATAAAACCTTTGTAATGACTGACAATGTCCACAATGGACATGAAAAAGATACATCACAAAAAAATGTCAATAAAATATTTTAAAATATATTTCCTTATTTTCAAATGATGTATACATTTGTCTAAATTTTAATTTCCCTATTCCCCTTATTATTCTTTAAACATATTTTTGTGAAGGGAAAACTGGAAACTTAAAATTAGAATGTGACGCCAAAGTCTTCACCCAGAGGGGAAGCAACTCTATAAGGCAATAATGGCAAGACTGGAAACAGTGAACTCCCCCTCGCCCCGGATGGTATGACCTTTTAAAACTAATAACTGTGGAATGCCTCTAGCGGAGGCGGTCATATCTTGGAATAGGATGGAGAGAGCATCATCTGTTGGACTGTCTGGGAAACAAACAGGACAGAGTGGGGACAGACAGTTGTCAACAAGTCTTAATTGTTCTGGGACTGGGGGAAAGTCGATTGAAATTTGAGTGTTTATGTTAGTAAATCTTGATAGTTTTAAGTTCGGGTAAAAATTAAGACTGTCAGGAGGTAACGGAAATTTAAGTGGGTAAAATCTTGTAGATGATCGTTTTCACTGAATTTAAAAAAAACAAAAACAGGAATAGCCGATAGTTTGATAGAACTTTCATTTAACAAAGAATTGATAAATAAGGCAGGGATAAGCACGAAAAATATTTTTTTAAAAGAAAAAAAAAAAAAAAAAAAAAAACGGAAAAAGGAAAGTACCCACTGAATCACTTTCTCATCAAACAAACAAACGAACAACCAGAATTAAGTCCATAAAGTTAAACTTTTCTGTACGGTGTAGCCCCAGTAGATATCAACCAGGCGATGACGTTTACTTTCTGTGAAAGTTGAGTATTTTGATGAGACATGACATTCTTATTATCTGGAAGCGCAAGAAAAAAAAGATTTTGGTGTGTGTGTGTGTGGGGGGGGGGGGTTGAGGCAGTGTCCCCTCAAATAAGTTTCGTTTTTAAAACTAGCGAACTCTTTTGGGAATTTGTGCAGCGTTTATTTTTTTCATTTTATTACTAAATTTTACACCCCGAAAACACAGATATAATGTTATCCTTATCAAAATTTGCTTCGCAGCTTAAAGGAAACAATGTCTGGGGAAGAGGATAGGAAGGTCAGCATGCTATTTTTTTATAGTGAGGACAGTCTAAGGAAGACCCAATAAAATTATTAGGATTTATCAATAAAACTTGTTCATCTGCTAAGTCCGTACTATGATAATGTCATTTTAACTACTTTATTAAAAAGAAAGAAAAAAAAAACTACAATAACATGAAAAAAATTCTTTAGAAAAAACTATCAAGACAAAATGCCTTACTTTTGAGCTATAGCAGCTGAAATTAATGACGTGTAAAAGATGTTTAAACCCCCTTCCTAACGACATGCCTTCTATCGCTCACACAACAGCTTTGTCCTCCACTTCATTCCCGCCTTCTATTTTATATTTCCTGCAGAGTAATCTTCCCATTTTTGAATCGATTAAAACTTGCAGGCCACCTGACATCTACGAAAGTTGCCATCACACAAAACAACATTTCTCTTTTATGCTTTTTCTAAAACAAGTTCTTCACATCAATAGAAGACAATATAAGAAAAATTAGCTGAGTCGGTATTTTTATTATTTGGAAGTTTTCGCTAATGGAAATTGAATTTTATTTTATTTTTGAAAAATGCAATGTCTACATTTTAGCTGGGAAAATACCAGTGGAAATAGAGCGTTGGAACTAAGTCTGAAATACTGGTAATTTCTTTTCCCTGTTTTCAACCAGATTTCTCTAAATATGAATGCATATATTCGATACTTTATTTTAAAATATGACTAATAGTATTGATATGTACCTCTCACCAGTGAATAAGAAATCGAATGAAAGAATATAATAATAATTAATTCATAGTTTTTGTTTTTGTTTTTCATGAACCTAAAATTAATACTGAATCCCCTTTAACATTCTATTTTTACCTAGATTATTCTTACCAACCAAAAAATACTTTATAAAGTAACATACATTATTCTTACCAACCAAAAATTACTTTATAAAGTAACATAAATTATTCTTACCAACCAAAAATTACTTTATAAAGTAACATAAATTATTCTTACCAACCAAAAAATTACTTTATAAAGTAACATAAATTATTCTTACCAACCAAAAATTACTTTAAAAAGTAACATAAATTATTCTTACAAACCAAAAAATACTTTATAAAGTAATATAAATTATTCTTACCAACTAAAAATTACTTTATAAAGTAACATAAATTATTCTTACCAACCAAAAATTACTTTATAAAGTAACATAAATTATTCTTACCAACCAAAAATTACTTTATAAAGTAACATAAATTATTATTACCAACCAAAAATTACTTAATAAAGTAACATAAATTATTCTTACCAACCAAAAAATACTTTATAAAGTAATATAAATTTCCATTAACGGGAAAGATCGTGGTTAACGATTCCTTCATTCAAAATATCAAGTGAAGAAGGCAGGAATGAAGCAGATAATATCCGGTAAGAGCAGAAGCCAAGAAAGTTGTTTGTTTAAAAGTGTACCAGGCTTATTCATAGGTTGACATTCGTTTAAAGAAATGAAGAGTAAAGTAAAGTCAAAATTTCTGAAGGTCGACTTCAAAAAGTAAAACAAAACAAAAAATTAACTAATTGTCTGCCAGTCTTCTAGTCCAATCATTATTGTGTCATCTTAAATTTATACCTTGACTTGTAACTGACGCAACCAAATAAAAATGTTCTCACGTGACACAGCCGGGATATGATGACATCAAGATAGAGCCCATGACAGCTTTTAAGTCCTTGACCCTGTTTCCGATTCAACCAAAAAAAATTGATTGGTTTGCATGTGATCCAAGAGAACGAAGTTGTGGTGGGTATTGAAATGTGATTTTTAAAGTTTATTGCTTAAAGGAGATTTGTGGTCATTTTACTGAAACAAAATGGCATGGTCTACATTTACACTTTTACATATACAATAAGTTAGTTTACCGGGGGAAAGGAATAACTAAAGATGAAGACATTTACTCGAAATTCAAAAATACTTTGATTGATATTAAGCAAAATTTTGAAAGAAAAAAAATTGGTTAACAGTCAGAGCTTCTTCAAATAGCCAGTAACATAATGATACTTTTTACCATCAACATACTGCCACTATTGCCCATCATATGATGCCTTTATTGGGAATTAACATATTGCCACTATTGCCCATCGATATTATACCTATATTGGGAATCAACATATTGCTTCTAATAGCCATTAACATATCGATACTTATTACCATCAACATATTGCTACTATTAGCCATCAACACATGTTACTATCGGTCACGTGTTCATTCTATCTTTTTACTTCTATTGACAATCAGCATGCTGCTGACTATATAAACTACCTCAATTGGCGATAATGATAAATGACATTTAAGACATTTAATGCAATAGTATAAAACTGAATGAAAGATTAGCGTTCAATTTTAAAGTAATTTCTTATTTCAACTGTAATCTTCTAATGCTGAAATCTGGTCGAGGCTTAAGCGGGCAAATAAATGGGAAATCTAGCGCAGTTATCCCCAAAGATTGTGTCCCTTTAACATCAAAGAATTGTTGCCCAGGGTAACCAGATATTGATCAGCCCCCCCGCCCTTCTCACCCCCCTTTTTTCCCACCATGCCGTTTTTTAAAATCCTATACGCCACCCCACACAAACGCGTTTATTTAAACTTTTTTTTAAGAAGGGAAAAAAAAACAGATGGCAAAAGTCAAATTTAATGGCTATCTCAACATCTCTCCTCTGTATTCAGCAGAGAAAACGTGCGATGTGGTGCGTGCACGTTTTAAAACACATCCGTGATGCTCACTGGTGCACAAGCAGGGCGCTGCTGCGTAAATGCCTTGTTGTTAAACACTTTAGTCTGTTCCCGCGAGTCAGTTCGTTTGTGCCACTACTTGAAACACTCACACTTTGTGATCAGCAGACAAAGGCGTCTGTTATATCGTTAGTAACTTAAGTGGTCTTGCCGTTAAACGCATAGGGAAGGGGGTGGGAGGTTTGTCTTGGACCAGATTACCGGGTAATATAAACCGTCCTGGATGGGTGTAGGGGATAGATGTTGTTAGAAATGAGGAATGAGGAGTCTGCGAGAATCGCTTATTTTAGGCAAGACTTCTAGCTATAGTTTAGGCGAGTCTGCTAACTATAGTTTAGGAAAGTCCTTTAGCTATAATATAGGCAAGTCTTCTAGCCATAGTTTAGGAAATTTGTCTAGCTATAATTTAGGCAAGTTTCCTAGCTATAGTTTAGGAAAGTCTTCTAGCTATAGTCAGTGGCGTCGCTAGGGGGTTGCGGTGGGGGCGGGCCGCCCCGGGTGACACCATCCAGGGAGTCACCAGACTGTAAAATCCTATATATTCCCGTTATTTGGCACTGGAAAACTCGGAGGAGTTCTATGGGTTAAATCATGAAGGGGTGACACCATGAGATTCCACCCGGGTGACACCAGCCCTAGTGACGCCTCTGGCTATAATTAAGCCAAGTATTCTGTCTTTAGTTACAGTTACTTATGATCGATTCGTGTCTGTTAGTCTGTTATGTCTCAATCAAATCTTCAAAATTCAAAGAGGACTTTAAAATAAAAATTAAACATCATTTTTATAAACAGTTTGAATATTCGGCGCAACTTATTGATGTCCGGCCAATCTCTGATTAATGTCCGGCCAATCTCTCATGAATGTCCAGCCAATCTCTCATTAATGTCCGGCCAATCTCTCATTAATATCCGGCAAATCTCTCATTAATGTCCGCCAATTCTAATTTGAATTTAGCCAGTCTCGCATAAATGTTTGCCAATCTCTAATGAATGTCCAGCCAATCTCTCATTCATGTCCGAACAATCTCTCATTAATATCCGGCAAATCTCTCATTAATGTCCGGCCAATTCTAATTTGAATTAAGCAAGTCTCGCATAAATGTTTGCCAATCTCTCATGAATGTCCAGCCAATCTCTCATTAATGTTTAGCCAATCTCTCCATAATGTCCGGCCAATCTCTCATTAATGTTTTGACAATCTCTCATTAATATCCGGCCAATCTCTCATTAATATTTTGCAAATCTCTCATTAATGTCCGTTCAATGTCTCATTAATGTTTTGCGAATCTATTATGAATGTCCAGGCAATCTCTCATTAATGATTGGCCAATCTCGCATTAATTTCCGGCCAATCTCGCATTAATATCCGGGCAATCTCTTAATAATGTCCATCCAATCTCTCATTAATGTCCGGCCAATCTCTCATTAATGTCCGGCCAATCTCTCATTAATGTCCGGCCAATCTCTCATTAATGTCCATCTAATCTCTCATTAATGTCCATCCAATCTCTCATTAATGTCCGGCCAATCTCTCATTAATGTCCGGCTAATCTCTCATTAATGTCCGGCCAATCTCTCATTAATGTCCATCCAATCTCTCATTAATGTCCATCCAATCTCTCATTAGTGCCCATCAAATCTCTCATTAATGTCCGGCCAATCTCTAATTAATGTCCGACCACTCTCTCATTAATGTTCAGCCACTCTCTCATTATTGTCCGGCCACTCTCTCATTAATGTCCGGCCAATCTCTCATTAATGTACGGCCACTCTCTCATTAATGTCCAGCCACTCTCTCATTAATGTCCGGCCACTCTCTCATTAATGTCCGGCCACTCTCTCATTAATGTCCGGCCACTCTCTCATTAATGTCCGGCAGATCTCTCATTAATGTCCGGCCACACTCTCATTGATGTCCGGTCACTCTCTCATTAATGTCCGGCCAATCTCTCATTAATGTCAGGTCAATCTCTCATTAATGTCCGGCCACTCTCTAATTAATGTCCGGCATATCTCTCATTAATGTCCGGCCACCCTCTCATTAATGTCCGGCCAATCTCTCATTAATTTCCGGCAAATCTCGCATTAATATCTGGGCAATCTCTTAATAATGTCCATCCAATCTCTCATTAATGTCCGACCAATCTCTCATTAATGTCCGGCCAATCTCTCATTAATGTCCGGCCAATCTCTCATTAATGTCCGGCCACTCTCTCATTAATGTCAGGCCACTCTCTCATTAATGTCCGGCGGATCTCTCATTAATGTCCGGCCACTCTCTCATTAATGTCCGGCAAACCTCTCATTAATGTCCGGTCAATCTCTCATTAATGTCCGGCCACTCTCTAATTAATGTCCGACAACTCTCTCATTAATGTCCGGTCACTCTCTAATTAATGTCCGGCCAATCTCTCATTAATGTCCGGTCAATCTCTCATTAATGTCCGGCCACTCTATAATTAATGTCCGGCAACTCTCTCATTAATGTCCGGTCACTCTCTAATTAATGTCCGGCCAATCTCTCATTAATGTCCGGTCAATCTCTCATTAATGTCCGGCCACTCTATAATCAATGTCCGGCCACTCTCTCATTAATGTCCGGTCACTCTCTAATTAATGTCCGGCCAATCTCTCATTGATGTCAAGTCAATATCTCATTAATGTCCAGCCAATCTCTCATTAATGTCCGGCCACGCTCTCATTAATGTCCGGCCACTCTCTCATTAATGTCCGGCCACTCTCTCATTAATGTCCGGCCACTCTCTCATTAATATCCGGCAAATCTCTCATTAATGTCCGACCACTCTCTCATTAATGTCCGGTCACTCTCTCATTAATGTCCGGCCAATGTCTCATTAATGTCCGGTCACTCTCTCATTAATGTCCGGCCAATGTCTCATTAATGTCCGGCCAATCTCTCATTAATGTCCGCCAATTCTAATTTGAATTTAGCCAGTCTCGCATAAATGTTTGCCAATCTCTCATGAATGTCCAGCCAATCTCTCATTAATGTCCGACCAATCTCTCATTAATATCCGGCAAATCTCTCATTAATGTCCGGCCAATTCTAATTTGAATTTAGACAGTCTCGCATAAATGTTTGCCAACCTCTCATGAATGTCCAGCCAATCTCTAATTAATGTTTAGCCAATCTCTCCTTAATGTCCGGCTAATCTCTCATTAATGTTTTTCCAATCTCTCATTAATGTCCGGCCAATCTCTCATTAATATTTTGCCAATCTCTCATTAATGTCCGTCCAATTTCTCATTAATGTTTTGCCAATCTCTCATGAATGTCCAGGCAATCTCTCATTAATGATTGGCCAATCCATCATTATTGTCTGACAATCTCTCATTAATTTCCGGCCAATCTCGCATTAATATCCGGGCAATCTCTTAATAATTTCCATCCAATCTCTCATTAATGTCCGGCCAATCTCTCATTAATGTCCAGCCAATCTCTCATTAAAACCCGGCCAATCTCTCATTAATGTCCGGCCAATCTCTCATTATTGTCCGGCCAATCTCTCATTAATGTTCATCCAATCTCTCATTAATGTCCGGCCAAACTCTCATTAATGTCCGGCCAATCTCTCATTAATGTCCGACCAATCTCTCATTAATGTCCATCCAAACTCTCATTAATGTCCATCCAATCTCTCATTAATATCCATCCAATCTCTCATTAATGTCCATCCAATCTCTCATTAATGTCCATCCAATCTCTCATTAATGTTCGGCCACTCTCTCATTAATGTCCGACCAATCTCTCATTAATGTCCGGCCACCCTCTCATTAATGTCCGGCCACTCTCTCATTAATGTCCGGCAGATCTCTCATTAATGTCCGGCAAATCTCTCATTAATATCCGGCCAATCTTTCATTAATGCCCGGCCAATTCTAATTTGAATTTAGCCAGTTTCGCATAAATGTTTGCCAATCTCTCATGCATGTCCAGCCAATCTCTCATTAATGTCCGACCAATCTCTCTTTAATATCCGGCAAATCTCTCATTAATGTCCGGCCAATTGTAATTTGAATTTAGCCAGTCTCGCATAAATGTTTGCCAATCTCTCATGAATGTCCAGCCAATCTCTCATTAATGTTTAGCCAATCTCTCCTTAATGTCCGGCCAATCTCTCATTAATGTTTTGCCAATCTCTCATTAATGTCCGGCCAATCTCTCATTAATGTCCGGTCACTCTCTCATTAATGTCCGGCAAATGTCTCATTAATGTCCGGTCAATCTCTCATTAATGTCCGGCCACTCTATAATTAATGTCCGGTCAATCTCTCATTAATGTCCGGCCACTCTCTCATTAATGTCAGGCCACTCTCTCATTAATGTCCGGCCAATCTCTCATTAATATCCGGCCAATCTCTCATTAATGTCCGCCAATTCTAATTTGAATTTAGCCAGTCTCGCATACATGTTTGCCAATCTCTCATGAATGTCCAGCCAATCTCTAATTAATGTTTAGCCAATCTCTCCTTAATGTCCGGCAAATCTCTCATTAATGTTTTGCCAATCTCTCATTAATGTCCGTCCAATGTCTCATTAATGATTTGCCAATCTCTCATGAATGTCCAGGCAATCTCTCATTAATGATTGGCCAATCTCGCATTAATATCCGGGCAATCTCTTAATAATTTCCATCCAATCTCTCATTAATGTCCGGCCAATCTCTCATTAATGTCCGGCCAATCTCTCATTAATGTCCGGCCAATCTCTCATTAATGTCCGGCCAATCTCTCATTAATGTCCGGCCAATCTCTCATTAATGTCCGGCCAATCTCTCATTAATGTCCGGCCAATCTCTCATTAATGTCCGGCCAATCTCTCATTAATGTCCGGCCAATCTCTCATTAATGTCCGGCCAATCTCTCATTAATGTCCGGCCAATCT
>MUZC01002780.1:300933-326933 GCA_002072015.1 Radix auricularia
ATTAATCCCGGCCGCAAACTCCCCCTCGAACCATTAATCCCGGCCGCAAACTCCCCCTGCTACCATTAATCCCGGCTGCAAACTCCCCATACCACTTACTCCCGGCCGCAAACTCCCCCTCCTACCATTAATCCCGACTGCAAACTCCCCCTGCTACCATTAATCACGGCTGCAAACTCCCCATACTACTTAATCCCGGCTGCAAACTACGCCTCCTAGCATTAATCCCGGCTGCAAGTTCCCCCTGCTACCATTAATCGCGGCTATAAACTCCTTATACTACTTAATCCCGAATCCCGGCCTCAAACTACCCGTCCTACCATTAATCCCGGCTGAAAACTCCCCATACTACTTAATCCCGGTTGCAAGATCCCCCTCCTACAATTAATCCCGGCTGCAAGCTCCCACTGCTACCATTAATCCCGGCTGAAAACTCCCACTGCTACCATTAATCCCGGCTGCAAATCATCCTTTCTACCATTAATTGCCAACTGCAGACCACCTGTTCCAATTGCAAACTGACTAAGAATATTAGAATCATCTAGTTTCTTATATATTGTTCCCTAATCCTAAGATAGGCATTGTTTATAAACACCATTTTAATCGTAGCTTAACATATAATTATAAACCTATGAAAGGTCAGTACCCTGTTTTGAACCACTGACAACCTCTTACGTTCATAGTACCAGCATTTTGACCACTCAGCCAGCACTTCACGATAGAAATTAAAAATCCCAGACTCAAATACTTGATATCCAATTGTTCATTTTATTATTGTTTTAGTTTTATGGTTTTAATTACTACGATATTTCCTTGCTATTTGTTGATTAAATTTTTCATTGTCAGACAGGTTTATTATTTTTTTAAAAATTATATTTATTGTACGAAGATAACTCCAAAATTGTTGAATAAAAAATTATTTCCGGAAAAATAGGTCTTCTGCTGATGTCAACATGTTATCATGGACACGGGATACTTCTAAGAATAACAGGGGCTCTAAATGGTAAGGTCAGTTATAAGTAATATAAGTCCGGCTTTAGACTCGTGAAAAAATCAAAAATTTTTCAACCCCATAAATCAATTATTTTATTTTATTTATTTATTGTCATAGCTCAGTAAATAGCTTTACTTGTTCTTTGACTATTATTTGTGTTGACCAAAGCAAACATTTTTTTTTCTCCAACTCCATACTGTCCATAGCTTTCTAGTCCCTTATCTATCATTTAATACTATTATCTAAGGATGCCTTTTTGTAAATGTTTCTTAGGTGTTCATGACTTTGTTTAACCATGTTGTGAGGATTCATATTCATTGTTTCTGTTTTTAGCTATAGAACTTGATTGTAATTGTAATAGTAAGGAATTTGATTGATTTATTTAGTTTCACTGTGACGTAATGTGTTATATTGAATAATTCATTGAATATATATATCTATACTTATAATAATTTGTGAAAAGGAAACGATGTAAATAAGAAATGTATGCACTGTGACTTTGTTTAGATTAAGGCTAATGGTGGCACTATTATTTTTATGCAGAGAGGCACCTTTGTGAACTTTTAAAGGTTACTTTTCATTGGTAGTGGCAGCATCAATATCAATATTATCATGACTCAACCTGGGTAAAAAGGAGAATATGAAAGTATTGATATTTTTATTATGCCGACCCCGTAGCGCAGCACGGCAGCACGGGTATTGCACTTGTAAAATTATAATTTTTACTGGCCCCTTCAATTTTGATAGGTTTAACTTGCTATTTTTATGTCTGCATGTTAGCGTCAAATCTTGCAATTATGTAAGTTACTTTGATGCACTTTGCATTATTCGATTGAGATGAAATTTGGCAGACACCTGTATATCCGCTGACAATAAAATACTCCAACATGTCATTAAAATTGCTCAGACGTCTCTCAAGTTATTTGATTTTTCGTGTGTATTTTTTGTCGTGGTTACTTTGTAACTAGTAAATTAATATTAACTACCGATACTTGCTTCGTAGCGACATAATACATTTTTAAACAATTGTATTTTGAAGATTGAGCTCTCATTACAAATTGTAATTTTTAAAAATTAAAAATTGGTAAGTATAAGTATTTTTTAAAAGGAGCCTTCCTCCATAAATAACGTCACGTTAATTTGACCAATTTTTAACCCTCCTCCCTTCTGCGTCACACGTCGTCCAAAAAAATTAGACCTCCCCTCCAATATAACGTTACACTTACTCTGGTGTGCGCCCCCCCACCCCAAATCAATAAGTCTCTTTTTTATTTGCAAATCAGCATTTTTTTATAACACTTGTTAGTTATTTAAGTATGTATTTAGTGTAAGGCTACACTCTAATATCGTAACAAGCGTGAAACTATGTATAAAGTCATTAAATAAAGTGTACGCAATTAAATATTTAGTGTAACTTTAAAATTGCGCTGTGACGTCACAGTTCTTAAAACACCCTTCCCCCACCCCATCATAAATGCTGGACCTTCTTCCCCTCCCCCTTTTTAGAAGCGTGAGTCAATTATGGGCGGGACACATTAAATTTTCTCAAGAATAAAATAATGAAAAAGAAAAAATATGTTGTCCTTTGAAGCCGTCCATAAAGTACGTCACGCTATCTTTGACCCTCCCCCTATCACAAATCTCACCTTCCCCATCCCTTTCGAAAATGTTTTAAATTACCAGAATAATTAAAATTTAATATAAAACACCGTGACGTCACACATGGCCGGATACCAACTGCCCCTATCACAAACTGTCACACTTTCTTACACTCCCTCTAGAGTGGGACGTAATTTATGGACGGGCCAATTTTAGTGCATTGAATTAAAGCGTGTGTTTAAAAACATGTTTTTATTCACTTATATGTAGGGGAAATTGGGGTAAAATGGCGTACTTAAGAATGAAACCCTATTAAAGTAACAGTATTAAATAAAATGATTAAAATTAAATGTTGAGACATCAAAATACAACATAGACAACATTGTAACAAATCAACAGGACAAATGGATGTAAATTTATTGATTTATTGAATTTTTTTTAAATAACATAAAAACCCCATTTTACCCCAAGCATGGGCAATACGGGGTAATGGATGGGGCAAAATGGGGTCAAAGGAAGAACTTTTAATAAATGATTTATCACTGCTAGTTCATAGCTCACACAGAAAGTCAGTTTTTTTGTTTTGTTTTTATTTCATCAATGCCTGCACAAGGGTCCATCTTTTGCGCTCAGTACATAAGACCCAACTCTCTGTGATGCTGGAGTAAAGCTCCTCACAATAGAGGCATGCTGTGTCTTCATTTGATTTATTGACAGATTTCGTTTGCCTTGGATTCTTTTTTTCTTTGGCTTCCGTTAAAGATTTTTATAAGGCGAAGAAGTCAAAATAGCCGTTTTTCCTATTTGTTTGGAAATACGTTTTCTTTTAGCTTGTTTTGGGATGGGCAGCAAATGACGTGGCGAGATTGCAAAACTTGAAAGTTCAGTGGTTGATGTGCTACATGAAGTTGAATGTTCAGTGGTGGATGTGCTACGAGAACATGAAGTTGAAGCAGTGGCGTAGCTAGAGCTTTTGACGCCCATGCGGTCTCCAATATGCCGCCCTTTTAGGGGTTGCCCATTAATGACGTCACGCATCGGGAGAGGGGGGAAGTCACACATTTGACGTAATTCAAAACGCACTACTTAAAAAAAGTTCCACTTAAATATATGATTACCGACACTTTATTCAATGACATTTTACGTGGTTTTAAACGTGTTGCGATATTAGAGTTCAGCCTTAAACTAAAAACATATTTAAATGATCACACAAGAAAAATGATTTTAAACGTGCTCATTTTTAAATAGACAAAAGTGCTTGTATGGGGGAGGGGGGATCTTTGTCACGTCACATTGATGAATGGGTCTAAGTTTTCGTTTCGTTACGCCGTGTGACGAGGGGGCAGGGGGTGAAAAAAAATCAGCCGAAATCACGTGACGTCATTTATGGACGGCCCCTTAAGTCAATCATATTATGGTTTTTATAAATTAATATTCATGAATAAATAATTGTAATCGAAACGAAGTACATTGTAAAAGGTGGGGAACCATTTTTTCATTACATGCCCTATTTATGTAAGCAGTAATAAAAGACGCCGCATAAGCTGACATACCTATAAATACACATTATCAAAATACAAGATAATTGTTTTGAATGCCATAAGAAAGTTATAGGGGTCTCAGATATTCCAAATTTAAACCCGAAAAACATTCATAATCAATGTGCTTTTCTTAAAATTTATAAATATATGATTTTTTTTAATAAACAAGAAATGGTATACATCAATATGTAAACATATATTTTATTATTTATACATTTACTTACTTACCCAACTTTCGTAGTAGAAAAACTGTGTATTACGAAATCAAAATTTAAATTGTTTGTTATATCTTGTTCTATGGACAATATTGCAAGATTTTGTAGTCTTAAATCACATATTGTGGCGCAAATATATTTTCCTTTTCAACTTCAGTTTTGAGAAGCTCCTTTCACATCTAGATACACTGATAGCTATCGAATTTTTTAAAGCAAAATTACAATGTTGGATACAGAATTTTCCAATCTACCTATACTTTTGAATATATTTTAATAGACCCCGTTTTTCTAACATAATGCCTCTTCTTGTGGTGTAGAGTGTAGGTACATCCAGGGCTGGTCTTAGGCTCCTGCAACCTATGCGGTCGCAGTGGGCCCCGCCCTTTCATAGGCCCAACCTTTTTTAATTTTTACTTAATTTCCTTATTAATACCTTATCCCTACCCAAACTGGGTCTCACCCAATTCTTTTCGCATACTAAGCTGCCTAGGGCCCCGCAATGGCTAAGACGGCCCGTGTTCTGCCATGAAAAACATGGATCCTTTCTCTTTCAATATCGAACAATTCTTTATCAATTTAAATAAAGAAATAGACTAGATGGCATTATTCTATACACGAATATTTTCTTGCAAGGACATGTTTATCATCACAGCGTTCTTTTATTTTCTTTTATAATTATTACATCATAAAAACATTTCTCGTTGTACTACTTGCTCTAAAGATAGAACCATGTCTTCTGAATTTTCCCCACTCATATTTTGCGTATTTCTAACTGGGTGTTCAGTTACAATCCCCAACTCTCTGTAACAGCGTTCTGTAATAGCACATATTTTTGTTCCATGAAATGGGTTTGCATAGTTTTCATTAATTTAAAAAAGACGGGTTCTCATAAATTAAGATACCATAGAAAAGAAAACGATTGCATTGAACTGAGTAAAATCCCAGCATCTGATGTCGTTTTACTAGTTACCTCAGATGCCAATTTTTCAAAGACGCTTGAAATTTTTAAGTATTCTATGTCTTTTTCGGAATTATTTATGTTATTTGGTTTTTATTTAACGGAGAAATGAATAACCGTTAATTTTAAATGAATAACATTATTTTAATGAAAAACACAAACTATATGTGCTACTTTAATGCAATAAAAACAAAATAAATTTAATTTTTAATAAGATACCTTACAATAACTTTATGAAACCTGAAACAGTAATATAATTTAATACTTGCAAGTTAAACACAAAATTCGAGCCACCATGTCATGTAGGTACTTGTTAGCGCATCATTCTGCGAATGTCGAAATTCACACGCAAAAACTGTCATGGTGATATTAATATTACATATTTTCGTACCAGCGGTGATGTGTTGTTGTTTTATGTGCAGTTTTCTTATAAAAGCGCCATCTGTGACGTATACTGCTAAATTTTCCAAACAAATCGTTACCTAATTTGAGTGATTTTAAATTTATTAATGGTTTTGCTTTAGTTACAACAACCATTATGTAATAAAACAAATGTTGCATAATTCCGATAATTAAAACCCCAAATTAGGATTCATTTTGTTTCACCATGATTTTCCCCCTTCAAAACAAAAGAGGCGGATTTCGAAAATGGTCATTTTTAAAATAATGCCCATATGTGCAGCCCTTTGAATGAGTGCCGCCCGGGGCGGACCGCCCCCACCGCCCCCCTAGCTACGCCACTGAGTTTATGTATGACTTTATGTATGAGTTTATGTATGAATGAGTTTATGTATGAGTTTATGTATGAGTTTATGTATGATTTTATGTATGAGTTTATGTATGAATGAGTTTATGTATGAATGAGTTTATGTATGGATGAGTTTATGTATGAGTTTGTGTATGAGTTGATGTATGATTTTATGTATGACTTAAAGCATGACATTATGTATGACTTTATGTATGAGTTTATATATGAGTTTGTGTATGAGTTTATGTATGAATGTATGTATGAGTTTATGTATGAGTTTATGTATGATTTTATGTATGACTTTATGCATGACATTATGTATGACTTTATGTATGAGTTTATGGATGAGTTTATGGATGAGTTGATGTATGAGTTTATGTATGACTAAATGTATTTGTTGATGTATGATTTTATGTATGACTTTATGTATGAGTTTACGTATGAGTTTATGTATGAGTTTATGTATGAGTTGATGTATGAGTTTATGTATGACCCTTTAACATGATTACACCAATAAAGCAAGCGACTTAGATTTAAATCGATCACTCCACCAACATTAGCGTCAAATTACTCCACCAACATTAGCGTCACACCACTCCACCAACATTAGCGTCACACCACTCCACCCACATTAGCGCCCCCCCCCAAGCCACCAACATTGGCGTCACACCACTCCATCAACATTAGCGTCACACCACTCCACCAACGTTAATGTCACACCACTCCACCAACATTAGCGTCACACCACTCCATCAACATTAGCGTCACACCACTCCACCAACATTAGCGTCACACCACTCCACCAACATTAGCGTCACACCACTCCACCAACATTAGCGTACCACTCCACCAACATTAGCGTCACACCACTCCACCAACATTAGCGTCACACCACTCCACCAACATTAGCGTCACACCACTCCATCAACATTAACGTCACACCACTCCACCAACATTGGCGTCACACCACTCCACCAATATTGGCGTCACACCACTCCACCAACATTGGCGTCACACCACTCCACCAACATTGGCGTCACACCACTCCACCAACATTGGCGTCACACCACTCCACCAACATTAGCGTCACACAGCTCCACCAACACTAACGTCACACAGATCCACCAACATTAACGTCACACCACTCCACCAACATTAACGTCACACCACTCCACCAACATTAACGTCACACCACTCCACCAACATTAGCGTCAAACAGCTCCACCAACATTAACGTCACACAGATCCACCAACATTAACGTCACACCACTCCACCAACATTAACGTCACACAGCTCCACCAACATTAACGTCAAACACCTCCACCAACATTAGCGTCAAACCATTCCACCAACATTAGCGTCACACAGCTCCACCAACATTAGCGTCAAACCAGTCCACCAACATTAACGTCACACAGCTCCACCAACATTAGCGTCACACAGCTCCACCAACATTAGCGTCACATCATTCCACCAACATTAGCGTCACACAGCTCCACCAACATTAGCGTCAAACCAGTCCACCAACATTAACGTCACACAGCTCTACCAACATTAACGTCACACAGCTCCACCAACATAAGAGTCACACAGCTCCACCAACATTAGCGTCACACCATTCCACCAACATTAACGTCACACAGCTCCACCAACATTAGCGTCACACAGCTCTACCAACATTAACGTCACACAGCTCCACCAACGTTAACGTCACACCACTCCACCAACATTAACGTCACACAGCTCCACCAACATTAGCGTCACACAACTCCACCAACATTAGCGTCACACTACTCCACCAACATTAACGTCACACAACTCCACCGACGTTAACGTCACACCACTCCATCAACGTTAACGTCACACCACTCCATCAACAATAGCGCCACACCACTCCACCAACATTAACGTCACACCACTCCACCAACGTTAACGTCAAACCACTCCACCAACGTTAACGTCACATATCTCCACCAACATTAACGTCAAACAGCTCCACCAACATTAACGTCACACCACTCCACCAACATTAACGTCCCACAGCTCCACCAACATTAGCGTCACACAACTCCACCAACATTAACGTCACACAACTCCACCGACGTTAACGTCACACCACTCCATCAACGTTAACGTCACACCACTCCATCAACAATAGCGCCACACCACTCCACCAACATTAACGTCACACCACTCCACCAACGTTAACGTCACACCACTCCACCAACGTTAACGTCACATATCTCCACCAACATTAACGTCAAACAGCTCCACCAACATTAACGTCACACCACTCCACCAACATTAACGTCACACCACTCCACCAACATTAGCGTCACACCGCTCCACCAACGTTAATGTCACTCCACTCCACCAACATTAGCGTCACACCACTCCACCAACATTAGCGTCACACCACTCCACCAACATTAGCGTCACACCACTCCACCAACATTAGCGTCACAACCACTCCACCAACGTTAACGTCACACCACTCCACCAACCCTTGCGTCGTGCCACTCCATAAGTCCTCTCTGGTAACTGAGAGATTAGCACGGAGTAATGGCCGTATGAACGTGGGCTTTGTTTATTTACTATATGACTTGTTTGCTGGGTCGCTGTTGTCTGAAAGAATAATGCATGCTGGGACCTCGTACAAGGAAATAGTTTGGGGGTCGTGGTAAAAACCAATTTGAATTTACGGAACGTTTAACTGTCCCAAGTAATTATCCCCCTTGAACATCGGCTCGTCAACTGTTGTCAGTGTTGATGGGCAATGCTGTTGTTAAACACCTAAATATTTCAGCTATGTTTCTTATAGTCGTGGACTGTTAACACTTCAGGTCAAACCAAGAATTCCAATAGAGGTAAGTTAGACGTCTAGTAAAACCCAATCAGGGAAGAGGATGAAGCTGTTCTTTACAGAAAGCAAGAATCACTAACAGTGATAGTGGATGGCTTTCTCCCAAAACGTTTGTGGTAAGTAGAAAGCGAAATTCATTTATTGTCTGTTCCTGAATAAATAATGTATAGATCTATTTTGAAAAATGTTATAAGCATAAAGTCATATGTATTAAACACTTAGACCAGTATTTTCAGTCATTCAATAGAAACCTCCGGTATATGAATTACCTGCTATTATTCAATGGAAACAACAACACACAAAAAAATGTACTAAAGTGGGGGGGGGGGGAGTTTTGAAAAAAATGTTATTATGTAAAAAAGAAAGAAAGAAAGAAAAACAGCAACAACACAGTATCAAACTGTTTTTAAAATTGTTTTGAATAGTAATAACACTTTCAATGGCAGATCCGATATTGTTTGACATTTAAGGTAGTGTTCAAATGAATCCATAACCAGAGTAGGAGAGACTGTAAGTGTTAACGACATGGAACCATTCACAGAACATCTGACATTGAAGTACTGGCCGACGCTTTGTTCGGCTAATGAACATGCTAGTACAACGCGTGTACCTATAAAGGACAATTTATTGACGCAAACTTAAAGAATGAGTTGAACCAATTAAATCTGTGTGTAATACGTTGGACAGAAGAGTTAAATAAACGAAGACTTGTCTGGTACCGTTGGTCGCTTTTTCTAATCTATTCTGATTTTCTACAGCAACTCAAGTCTCGTTTACAAACGATAAAAGTCGGTTAACGTTGTGAAAACTCCTGTTGTTTTTTTTATGCAAACTCAGGTATATTTGCTATCATTCATTCATTCCTGTTGGTGACACACTTTTTTGCATTCATTACCTCAAAACGACAATGATCAGTGTCAACGTGTTGTCAGTGGAGCTTTAACGCACGTCCGTGGGCGTAAGTCCATAATACAGACCTGGTGCACTTTAACACAAATAATTTTAGCCTCTCTATCATTAAAATAAATAGACGCTGTCACACTAGATGTAACGTCTTACACCAAATGTAACGTTTTGTCTCTTGGACTCTTAATGTCTGATATTAAGTGTGACTTATTACTTGTATATTATTCCAGAGCGAAACTTAATCTTCTCGTGAGAACTCACGCTTGTAGGCGTATATCACTGACAGACTCCAACTTCTATGAACACACAAAAGTCTTTTATCAACTATTAAACTTTAATCTAACACTAATAGTAATAACACTTTGTACATAAATAACATCAGTGGAGAGCCATGCAGACTTTACGCACACTTCTTGCTCAAATTAACTACAACTGGCGCCCTCTAGCATTCATTCGTCATGTGATCTCTTTCTATTAATAATATATTAATTACTATCATGTGACAGACGCCTATGGGATCAGCTGCCTTATAATTACAGTATCTTATCAATTACCGACGCCCCTTCTATACAGATGATTATTGCGTAGCCTTGAATATAGAACTCCTTGCTACTTAGCCGTTGAGTAACCTAGGATTTCTAGCCTGTAAAATGTCCAACGTAGTCATACTGAGATGGTAATGGGCTTAAAGTTATGTTCTGAGATATACGAAACTCATAGAATTATTATTATTATTTAGTTATTTTATTGATACTAATAATCGTGTGTCTACTACAGCAGTTAATCTTCTTTGACTATTCCACGACAAGGTCCAAACCGTGAATTGCTCCGTTTAAAAAACGTGTTAATTGTTGTTAGGCAGGTTTTTTAAACCTAGAATGAACTTGTTTTATCCACGGTTATCCCTCTTCTTTAATTAATTAACTGATGTGCCCCCCTCCGTAACATAATTTGTGATCCTGAGTTAACTACCCTGCTAATTGCTTTACATACATACCACATGTGGAGATGTGGGTTATGGTGGGTCAAGTGGGATGTGGTAATGGTGCATCAAGAAGATGTGTTTATGGTGGGTCATGTGGGATGTGGTTATGGTGGGTCAGTAGTGATATGGTTATGGTGGGTCAGGGGGTATATGGTTATTGTGGGTCAGTAGAGATGTGGTTATGTTATGGTGGGTCAGTGGCGATGTGGTTATGGTGGTTCATGTGGGATGTGGTTATGGTGGGTTAGTGGCGATGTGGTTATGGTGGGTCAGGTGGTATATGGTTATTGTGGGTCAGTAGAGATGTGTTTATGGTGGGTCATTTTATAGTGGGTTAGGTGGCGATGTGGTTATGGTGGGTTAGGTGGCGATGTGGTTATGGTGGGTTAGGTGGCGATGTGGTTATGGTGGGTTAGGTGGCGATGTGGTTACGGTGGGTCAGTGGAGATGTGGTTATGGTGGGTCATGTGGGATGTGGTTATTGGGGGTCATGTGGGATGTGGTTATGGTGGGTCATGTGAGATATGGTAATGGTGGATCCTGTGGGATGTGGTTAGGGTGGGTCATGTGGGATGTGGCTATGGTGGGTCATGTGGAATGTGGTTATGGTGGGTCGTGTGGGATGTGGTTAGGGTGCATCAAGGGGATGTGGTTATGGTGAGACATGTGGGATGTGGCTATGGTGGGTCATGTGGGATCTGGTTATGGTGGGTCAGTGGCGACGTGGTTATGGTGGGACATGTGGGATGTGGTTATGGTGGGTCATGTGGGATTAGACTATGGTGGGTCACTAGAGATGTGGTTGTGGTGGGTCAGTGGAGCTGTTGTTGAGATTGATCTATGAAAAGGCTCAGATCTAAATCGATACATCCAATGGGAGCAGAATCGATGAAGAAAAACACGTTAACGTGACACGTGTAGGAATAGATCGATACATAGATCAATAATCACGTGGCGTATTTGTTGCGTCGTTTTGTAAATGAACACATTATGGGATGTTGGATAAATGAATGGTACGCACTGTTGTCTTCGTGATGAGAAAGTTGTTCAACGTAGGTCATAGTCTAGTCCAGACAGTTACACTGCTATAAAAGATAGATCCTATATCTCGTGGGTTAAAGCTGTGGTTATCTTGAACCTAGAAGTCATGTTTAAACACTAACCAAGTCACTATGGTATAGCCCTTGGGGGGGGGGGGATGGTGGTCAGACCTGTAGTTACTGAGAGCCATTTCGAAACATTTAAAGAAAAAAAAATATTGAAAGCAACATTGAAGTACGATTCGTCATCAAACCTGGTTTTAAAATCGAACAGTAATCCTGGTAACATATCTTTCATAAATTGTACGCCAACATTTAGCCACCGTTAGTATAGCCTATAGTAATATGTTTTATTTTATGTTTAAATTTTGACAGTATATTTCTAGCTAACATGGTAATGTGTGTTCTTTAACATTAAAGTGTTATGTTTATGGTTTTATAGAGTCAACTGTGACAATGTTTTTTTGAACAACCCAGTAGCTGTCTATCATCGGCGGATGATATTTAAAAATATCCCTTATCAAATGAACACGTTTCATTTAAAGGTAAAGTATAATTAAATCGACTCCTAAGTTTTGCTTTTGTTTATAAATAAAGAGATAAAGTTCTTGATACACTGAATGAAGAGTAGTTACTTACACATCTCTAAGTATGATGAGTAGTTACTTACACATCTCTAAGAATGATGAGTAGTTACTTACACATCTCTAAGTATTTAGCATGAATTGACTTTAACTTTTTTGTTTGGTCCTTTTAAAGTTACAAGTTTAAAGTGTTGGTTACTTTCCTACAAGTATGTGCCTTGAGCCTATATCCGTCATTCTACAGCAATGGTGGCGAACTTTCTTTTGGGCCGCGTGCTCAAAATTCAAACCAAAACCTGCTTATTAATAACAAAGTGCCAATTCTTGAATGAGAACCCAAATTGGGGGGTTGGCTTAATTGGTTTGCTAAAGAAATTACAGACGTTAAAGCAAAAAATAAAATGTTGATAAATGACTATCGCTAAAAAAAAAAGTCCTTCCCTGACCTGGAGAGGAGGTGGGCACCGCTAAGGTCTACCAAGTACCGAGAAAGTTCTAATGGAAACATTAGATTCCCTTATGACCATGAGGTTATGGGACACAAACAAAAAACTAATATTTTTAAGATTTAAAAAATAATATTTTAGTCTGCATGCCGACTGTGGCACCCGTGCCATAGCTGCGCAATCACTGCTCTACAGCCCTGTATTTCTGATATGTCCGAGTTATACCTCTAAACATATGAGTGCATGTTCGATTTGATAACAAGTTAATAATATATATAATCATATAGATTTTGTTTATTTATTTATACTGATGCAAGCATTTGCTGACAAGTCTGTGCTTGTCAGTCTCCATTCATTAAGTTTTACTTCTGTTTTTATATCCACACATTATGTCCTTAGTGTAGCTTATGTTTTATTTCAAAGCTTTGTCACAGTCAAGTTATGTACAGTGATTTTTTTATAACAGAATACTTTGAGCTGTATAAAGCAGAGGTGTCACTGGGGTTGGTGTCACACAGTACAGTAACTCATGGTGTCACAAAGTGCGGTAACTCATGGTGTCAGTGACACATCTTCACGACCTACTCCTTTGAGTCTGTCAGTGCCAAGTACCCAGAACATACAGAATTTTACACTTTGGTGTCACCCTATGTAATGGTGTCCCCTGGTGCGGTCCGCACCCCCTCACCCCCACCCCATTCTGACGCCTCGGGTACAAAGAATCTGTTTACAGCCAGCCTTAAGGCAATGGTACCTGAAAGTACGTCTTGACCCAGAATCTATCGCACGCCTTCCAGCCCAGCCCACCCCACTTCCTTTACGGCCATTCAAAGCCCCATTCAAAATTGTCACTGCGGTATCGCACTGTTGTGTCACGGCGACACGGGTGGGTGCAATAAATCCGTGGCGACACACCGTGACTAGGTATGTCAACAAAAGACACGGCGTCCGGTACGCTGTGTGTTGGCGGTGGTGTGTCTCTTGATATTGACGTAGGGAGGCGTAATGTGAATGACTCAAATATGAACAGCATTGAAGAGTTCCTCCTCCCGTGTTTGCGTAAAAGTCCAGCGTCTTGATATTTTGGATATATTTTTGTCGCGAAACTTGACGTGAACCGTGTCTCAAACTTTGATGTCAAGATCAGAAATGTACTGTACGCCAAAAGAAAGCCGGCGATTGAATTCGTACAACTGCTCATTGAGTCTACGCCTATCTATCAAAGTCTGTGAGTGACGTGCTACGCCTTTACACGTCAGGTTATCAACCTATGGGAGAAGTGCGGACGTTGGATTATTGGTTATTGGATTATTGGAAATTATCCAAATCCACATGTCCGAGAATCTCCAGTTTTTTAATCCAAGGATGACATGCATGTTATGAGTAAGTACTCAGAAATGTTTTAGTCTGTGTCTGTCTTAGTGGGTGTCTATTTAGGTGTAGTTCGAGTGGGGAGGGGGGTTAAGGTGCCTTTTTTCGTGGTGATTCCCGCTCCCTTTTTCCCGTCCGTACGGTGGAAATGTCTTTTTATTCAAGCACCCTTATACAAACAAACTTTACAGATTAAATTTTATTTTTATATTCTTACTTTACACACATGGTCAACTCAACCACACATCTAGGGACCTACTTACTACTTTCAAATTCATGGAACTTGCCAGGAATGAAAAAAAAACGTTGCGCTCCACTTAAATGTATATTTAGTTCTTAAGCAAATACTGTATAACATTTTTTTCGGTCTTTTGCAACTCATCTATGGTATTTACTTCCCTCTCTTACACTGCAGGTAGCTGCCTTCAGATACGAGTCATTGGTTGACGTCATACACGTGTACCGAGTTTTGGTTTTTATTGGTCTCAGCCCAAGGCATTATACGGGCTATATAGTCATTCGTTTTACGATGTTTGAGGAGTGAATGATGAACCTAATCTTTCAATGGGGTACCTCTTGCTTGTTACTATCTCCCTTGTCTATATATCACTTTACACGTTTTACGTACCACTTTGTACCGTGGTCTAGTGGCAAGCGCGCTCGACTGGCGTACCGATGGCTAGGATCTGTTCCTGTGACCTAAGGAGTCCCTGAGTCACCCAGCTCCGAATGGGTACCTAACTAATAATTAGGCGGCTGGGTATTGCGTGGAACCCTTATAGCCGTGGCATGTGACCACTGCATCACTTAGCAACAGATCATATGTCATGTTCTGTGGACGCAATTACCTTCTGCATAGAAGGGGCGTCTGTATATCTAAGATAAGATTGAAGATAAGAGTAGGTATGAACTTGTTACTATCTCCCTTGTCTATATATCACTTTACACGTCTTTCGTACCACTTTGTATGAACCACTTATTTTGTAATTATATTTACATGTCGTCTTTTGTTGTGTAAGTTTAAACCACACCCACCCCATTAGGGGAGACAAGTCAAGTATAAAAAAAACACGAAAGTTCAACGTGTTAACCATCTCTCATTGCTATTATCATGGGAATTAACTCATTTTGTTGGTCTTTTTCGAGGACACGAAGACACAGTGACATATATAGTGAGCAAAATTTAACAAAAATAAATAAAATCCATGCCTGGATGAGGAAAAGGTGAAATACGGCGCCCCTCGTCCTAATAGTACAGATGTATACGAATATTAAACTAACGTATTGATTTCGGCGACAGTTGGCCTAAGGGTCCATTATGTTTTGCTGCTTTCTTAACCACGGCGGAGCGAAATCAGCCGTTATTTGTTCAAAGTGAGTTACTACTTGCACTACCCGAAGTTTACTACCAGGAATGTTCTATATAGGCTTCGCAGATATCTGATAGACGCCGCTCAGCAAATGGATTATGTGCAACTCTTTTGTTTTTGTTTTTTTCAAAAATAATTTATTTTTTTTAACTTTGCACACGGACCAATGAATTTTAGAGGGAACGTTAACTTTTAAATGTTTCTGATGTTCACTATTTTACTACCTCGTATTCCACCAAGTCTTTCGGTAAAAATCAAATAACAAAGAACTCGGGAAGCCAATTTGTGTGTAAAACAATCATGGATGTGGATGATGGTAACGGAAATAAAAATAAACTAATGGGAAAACTGGCATAGAATTAATGATACGTGTTTTAATAAATGTGGCAATAATAAACTCTTCGGCTTTGGGGGGGGGGGGGGTAGCATGAAGATTTTATAGCCGAAAGGAAACGAAATGAGACCACAATACAGATACTTTTTGAAGGGTAAAAGACAATGTATAAAGCAGTCAGTCGCATAGATATATATTTTTTCTCAAAATCCTTGTCTGGCAAAAAATGTTATAGGAACGTTTCTAGTGTTGAAAACATAAAATCAACGGGTCACATTTTTATAACATAAGGTTGTTGAAAAAGTAAGCAGGCCAAAAAAAAATCTAAACGGATTATTGACTTAAAGCCCGATAATCTTTATCGTCCATTTTAGCGTTCAGTATAGAGGCTTAACTTCGATCGTGCGATCTTCAAAAGTCTTTATGAAGTTGGAGAGAATATTAACATTTTGGCACCGAAGAAATCTCTTCATATAGTTGCAATGTAAATTGGGTCTTGGGGACAATGCTCGTGATTGGTTTAATATATCTTTTTATAACATTCTTTTACTTGATTAATTTGGAGAGATTCGGGATCGTCCCTTATACGGAATGTACAATCATTTTAAATGTGTCTTTATATTTTTGTCTCTTTAAAATTTGAAACATATGTTTTTAAGCTGAAGTGATCTATTTCAAGGGGGAAAAAACTATTAAAATCTTTTTAAAATATTTTAAAAATATCTTTGCTTATTGGATTCTTTAATTTTTAAAATAACACCTGCGGTTTTGGTGTAGTGTTCAGATCTGTCGTTGTCTCGTGTGTAGGGTTCAGATCTGTCGTTGTCTGGTGTGTAGGGTTCAGATCTGTCGTTGTCTGGTGTGTAGGGTTCAGATCTGTCGTTGTTTGGTGTAGGGTTCAGATCTGTCGTTGTCTGGTGTGTAGGGTTAAGATCTGTCGTTGTTTGGTGTAGGGTTCAGATATGTCGTTGTTTGGTGTAGGGTTCAGATCTGTCATTGTTTGGTGTAGGGTTCAGATCTGTTGTTGTTTGGTGTAGGGGTCAGATCTGTCGTTGTTTGGTGTAGGGTTCAGATCTGTCGTTGTTTGGTGTAGGGTTCAGATCTGTCGTTGTTTGGTGTAGGGTTCAGATCTGCCGTTGTTTGGTGTGCTAAGTTAAGTATGTCGAGAAACTTAACCACCGCAAATAACACTGAACTTAATAACAAACAAGAACTTCTTTTAGTTCTCGTCTGTTGATGATTTGACAAACTATCTATTATCTATCCACCAACTATTCATCAAATATCCTTCAAATATCCATCAACTATCCACCAACTATTCACAAACTATTTATCAACTATCCACCAACTATTTTTCGACCTATCCTCCAACTACCCACCAACTATCCACCAACTATCCTACAACTACCCACCAACTATCCACCAACTATTCATCCAACTATCCTCCAACTATCCACCAACTATCCACCAACTATCCCCCAACTCAGGAGCGGCGTTCGAGGGTGGCAACTGGGGCGATTGCCCCAGGCCCCGCGCTTAGGTAGGCCCCGCATTTCGGTCCTGAACATGTCTCATCCTGGTTAATAGCCTATACATGTAGAACCAAAGAGTGGATGGTAGAACGTATGCTGGAAACGATTGTAAAGAAGCGAAAGATGCACTCTTGTAATTCTTTTTGAAGGTCAAATTCCGTAGTGTAGCTCTAGACGTCTTTGAAAGCATTACACCGTTAGCGGAAAATAGGTCAGATTCAGCCAATCCCCTTTATTTGTGTACACGTCATTCACAATAGATTTACTAAAATAATTATTTTTAGAAAACTGTGTCATCGGAATGGCAGTGTCTCGGTAGTAGTGCGATCGGAAACATTAATTAGCGTCATCAAAGTGATTTTTCTGTACGATATCAACATGAGTGGAAGAGATCGCGATAGATTTCGCAAATATGACTCTGGCGCAGAAAAAGCTAAAAAACGCAAGCTAAGAGAAGAATTCGACAGAAGTCAAAAGGAAGCACTGCCATGGATAAGTACTTTCCAAAACAAGCAGATAAACAAGATTTTGATTGTCCTGCGGTTGCTGCTGTGGACTCTACCATAGCGACCACTGTTAATGATACAAGTGACATGGATTGTTGCGAATCTACCACCGCGCCATTATTGGATATGAAGTCACCACACTGTGAAGTTAGCGACAGTGAAAGCGGCTTTAGTGAAGTTGTTTCTGCAGAGAACTAGTTCTCTGGCCCCGCGGGGTCATTGCTGGCACTAGGCCCCGCGGGGTCATTGCTGGCACTAGGCCCCGCGCTTACCTAACGCCGCCACTGCCCCAACTACCCATCAACTATCCACTAATCACCAACTATCCACCGATGTCATCTTAACAAATAAATATAAAAATGACAACATAAACTTTGATAAACCTCTGTTTAAATCCACACGTCAATAAATATCCCGTGAGACTTTGAGTTTTTCAGTTTGGTCGGTGGTTGAAGCTGTTACGTCCCTTATTGCTGAATAATCTCCCCTATACAAACAGCTGGCTCCTCATTTTCAAAATATTATTGGGTGAAATGCCTTGAGATCTCTCTTCCTCACCTCCTTGGTGCCTCCTTCGTCACATTGGATGTTAATGAAACATGGTTTGATATGATCTCAATTCTCTTGAGACATTAACTTGAAGTCTTTGAGTGTTAGTAGATACATTACGAAGTGTATATATTCTCTGCATCGAATTCAGGACCATTGTTTAGTCGTTGATGGCTTGATTGGTTATATTCGACTACCAAAAAGATCGGAATCGTCAAACAATCGTAGTTCAAGTTGGAACTTCTTTTTAGTTTTTGAAGATATAGCACGTAAACTACAAGGATTCTGAATTACTTCTAAAACTTTCGTCTAATTGGAAAAACAAATAAACAGGAATGATGGAAAACTACAACTTTTCACGACATTATTATTATTTCTAAACATGGATAATAGACCACTACATTTTTCGTTGGCATATTTCTATATTTATACGAGAACTTAAATGAAATATAGATGCTGTTATGCTAGTTATTTGAACCAGATCGACTGTGTCCGTGTAATCAAATATAAGTTTAACAATAAAAGGTAATAAGACAAATGGTCAAACCATTTACAAATGTATATTAACTTTTTATTAAAAAACAGTTTGTTTTTAAAACCCGACATAATGAAAACACGAACTGAGTCTAAATTATTTGACTCTTGGGGCTAACTTTATGCGCCATTCGCAAATTATGTGTTAAAATTATTTAGTGATCTATAGCCCAGCGTTTGTCACACATGATATTATCGTGTGTGTCCTAAACAAGGGGCTCACTCGCCCTGTGTGTATGGATGCCACATGTGTTGGTGTGTATGGATTCCACATGTGTTGGTGTGTATGGATGCCACATGTGTTGGTGTGTATAAATGCCATATGTGTTGGTTTGTAGTTACAATGATTGAGAAGTCAACTCACCATCCCATCCCACTTCTATCGCATCCCGGTCCTCGCGGGGTGGGGGGGGCAAGCCTCACGAGCCAGGAGCCCTCTTTCGATAGCCAAATATTGTCTCACTTTATTGAGTTAATTGAGCAGAACATGTGAATTCCTTTTCTTAAGCTAAATAAGTGGATTAACATTTTTTGAGCTTGTGAATTCACATTTCATTATGCAAGATATTTATCTTATTTTTATTTTTAAATCGACGCTAATACTGACGATCTTCGGCCGAAGCCTTTTCTTACTTCGGTCCCAAAGTCATTCGAGTTTATCCTTATTTAACGCTCTACCTATCTTTACTTTCTTAAATATTTTGATTAACTTGTATTGGACAACCATTTGACTGGACGTTGCAGGCCATTGTGTCCATGTAGTGGTGGTAGAGCACGGGAGAGGTTGGGGACAACTACTTGGCAACACGTGTGGCCACAGAGCCCGTAGAACGTAAACATTTCAGTCAACATTCAACGTCTGCGATGTGGATGATGAAAACCAAACCACTCTTTTAGGGTCGGGTAATCCTAAGTAACCGTTTAGTTCTCAATTAGAGGTACTGTTAAGGTTTATAAGTGCCTGCACGGATTAGCAATATGTATCTCGAAGAACTTAGCGGACGTCAGCTCCGAGGAAACCTTCCGAAAGTGAAAGAATTTTAAGTTAATCACTTTGATGATCCCCCTATCTAGTGAATGTCCACCGTCAATACACAAGTTTGCTAAGCCGAGGTTTTTGAGGAGCCGAATTTGGAAAATCCAACCCTTCTTTGTAAGGTAAATTTTTGCCCAAGACACACAGGGTCCGCCCCGGGGGTGTTCCCTAGCTATTAGTTGCTCGTGGTGGGGGGGCATGTTAGGAAAATTTTCAGGGAAGACCTATTAAGATCCTATTTAGTAGAATGTCTACTATAGCAATCTTTATTATCTTGGCTTTGCAGGCAAGGGAAGGAATGATTCTTTTGGTATAAAAGTAGCGTTTGTAATATGTGAGGTAAGTGTAATGATTGGATGACTACTGTTGATCCAGGTAAAGTGTCCATAGAAATAGTTTGTAAAAATTTCAGTTTGTCTAATTAAAGTGGTACCTTTTGTTTGAGAGCGATCTTTAGTTAAAATGGTTATGGTAGTAAATACATTTCTAAAAAGCCTAATCAGAAATGAATGTGCCCCAAACTACCACAAGTCTCATAGTCACATGTGGCCATCTAACGCAATGGTTCCCAACCTCCAGGCTGCAGACCTGTACTCGGCTGTGGAACAAATCATACCGGGCCGCCAGAGGCACATAAAAATTTTTTAAAAAAATTTTACATTGGTATTTTTCATCTTTCCATAACAGAGTCAATAACATTACCAGTTTCGGTGGCGCCAAGTCCAATGAACATCAATTACAGATTAGCGCAGAGCGGACAACCGCCTAAAATCAATTTTGCACTAGTCTGTCGGCGCTCTCTTGGTGGCGCTCTCTTGGTGGGGCTCTCTCTTATCAGCGCTCTTATTTTGGTGCTCATTTGTTGTGCACGCTTTTACACATGATAATGAATGCACTCATTGTCATTGTATCATTCATATGGAATTGCTAGCCGAAAAATGTCTCCGGAATTAAAAGGTGTATTTATTGATGTTGCTAAAGTTATTAACAACATTAAAGCACACGCCCTCAAATCGCGCCTTTTTGAGCAGCTTCGTGTGGAGATTAACGCAGCACATTGATTCTTTCTTTTTAACACTGAAATAAGATGGCTGTCCAGAAGAGAATTAATGAACAGAATATTTGAATTACGAGAACCATCGCAAAGATTTCTCTCAGAAAAGAAGTCACCGCTGGCAGCACATCTCAGTGACAAGGTCTGGGTCACAAAATGGCCTACCCGTGTGACGTATTCAGCCAACTCAATGAACTCAATCTGTCCCTTCAAAGGAAAAAACAAAACTGTTTTCATGTTGGCAGATCAAGTAGCTGCGTATAAAGCTGAACTTGAGTTGTGGGGGCGGTGATTGGACATAGGCATTTTGGATGTTTTTCAATCATTAGCGGGCATTTTATTGAGACTGACCCTGAGCATTCACTGTCCTGTTGGTGCACGATCATCTTTCTTTGCTTTTAGTAGAATTTGGGCGCTACTTCCCAAATACTTAAGACCAAAAAATGGCAAGGAATGGATCCTTGACTCATTTGTCAACAGACCAGGCGAGTCTTGCAAGTCTGTGCGAGAAGAAGTTCATCTACTCAATATTGAAATTGGCGGCGGCATTAAAACCACGTTCGAGAACACCAACTTTTCCAGTCTTCTGGGTTAAAGTCATGGCGGAATGTCCTGATATTGCCACGATAGTAATAACATATCCGTATTGCTATTTCCGACATCTTATATGTGTGAAGCTGGGTTTTCTGCAGTGACAAAACCAAAACAAAACAACGGAATAAACTGGACATAAGCAGCACACTTCTGTTGTTATTATCTCCTAGTACCAGCAGATTGAACAGTCTAGCTGCAGAGAAACAAGTTCAGGGTTCTCATTGATTTAACGTTCTAGCTAATTAAAACATTAAACTATTTAAATTTATTTTTAATAATAATAATAATAAATAGATAATTTATATAGCGCTGTATCCCAGTAAGGAACTGAGCTCACAGCGCTTCAAATGAAGATAATAACATACATATAAATAATAAATTAGCATTCATACCATAACAATCACATTAATTACAGTACATAAAACAAAAAAAGCTACGTGTTTCATTAATTTTGAAAAATAAAATTGAAAAGATTTGTCTTAAGTGCAGTCTTGAAGGACTTGGTTGTTTAAATGCTACGGATGTAATTGTATTTTATTTTCAAAGGTATGTTTAAGTACAATTTGGTTAAAACTATACAATCAAAACAATATAAAATACCTGTATAAATAATAAATACCACCGCCGCCTCCCTATCCCCCACCCCCAATCAGTAGGCTGTGATATCATCAAACTTTGACCGGTCCACGGCGATAAAAGTGTTGGTGACCACTGGTCTAACGCATAGGCTTAGCGTGGGTATGTGCCGCCCGGGGCTGAAACCAAATTTGCCCCTCCCCCCACCCCATTAATATGATACTGCTACATGTTTTAAGTATTGGTAGTCTTTATTAGAAGGGAATAATAGGGACATTATAAATTTTTATTTTGAAATAAAAAGAAAAGCTTTATTTCTTGAACGTTATATTTTTCATCATTGCACTATGCAATAGACCTGTAAGTGTTTTTAGCCATACATTGCTCAATAGCTCAAACAGCTGTTATATATAAGATAATCTTGGTGTATTCGTTATTGATCGTAATTAACTTTTTAATAACTTAATTTTAGAGAATCAATTGGGGGCCGCGGTGGTCGAGTGGCAAGCGCGCTCGACTGGCGCTCCGATGGTCACGGGCTCGAATCCATGGGAAGTCAGGGACCCGTTCCCGGGGCCCAGGGCGCCCCCGAGTCCCACCCAGCCCCAAATGGGTGAAAAGCGGCGGGGCAATGCGTGGAACCCTTAGCCGTGGCATGTGAACGCTGCATCACTTGCCAAAAAAACTGCTGCCTTGCAGATGGTCCTGGCCTTCCAAAGGCTATGGAAGCAAATCCAGAAAATACAGCAGGCTGAAGTCGGAGACCACGGGCCAATTCGCGCAAAACTCGTGGCACGCAAAACTCAATGTCCAATATTTGGAACGAAGAAGAAGAAGAGAATCAATTTTAACGCCTAGCATTATTTCAGACTGTTTTAAGCATTGTTCGAATTAATTATATTATTTCTGGGAGCCTAACTTCAAACCTCAATATCTTGATAAAATAAACTGCAATAAATTAAATGCAGTTAATGGTCTTGAATTTATTAATACTTTTTTTTAAAACGTGTATTTAAAATGTTTCTTGCTTGTCGTTGAAGTTTAAGATATTTTCAATAATTTAATGAATTCAATTTGAAGGCCAAATTTCAAAGTCCAGTATGTTAGCTGGTGTACGATAATCATAACTATTTTCTAAATTCGATTCAACTGCCTAAAAACTCACACGAATTTTTACAGTTATCTCATGTTAATAATGTTAAGAGGAATAAAGCTGTCATTTCAACTGTTTTTTTTTTACAGCATGGATCATATTCGGTGCGATCACCAAACATTTGCTCTCTCTCTCTCTCTCTCTCTCTCTCTCGATCTCTCTCTCTCTTTAATTAATTTAATTAAAGAATACTCCACATAAAATTTGAGAAAACTCTGCTAAGCATTTTTAACTCTATTTGTTTGTGGATAATTTCGGGCCTCTTTACTCTGTGACATAAATTTGAAGATAAAATGATTTCATTGTGACTAACAACGTTCCGGCATCTGTTCGTGTGTTGAGATTTTCGTCTGCCTCTATCAGTTCGTCTGCCTCTATCAGTTCGTCTAAATCTTTAAAATTAAACTCAATGTGGCTACATGATATATATATCAGATTTTTCTCCTGAAGTCTGTTTGATGCCTAGCTTGTAGAGGCAATTATATATTCCAGACGGTGTATGGAGGCAAAGGCGTCACTATGACTGGTGTCACCCCGGGCGGTAGCTCATGGTGACACCCCCTCATGAATTAACCTATAAAACTCCTCCGAGTTTTCCAATGCCAAATAACGGGAACATACATGATTTTAAATTTTGGTGTCACCCCCCTGATGGTGTCACCCGGGGTGGCCCGTCCCCACCACATCCCTCTAGCGACGCCACTGTTTTTAGTGGTAAATAATGTTTAACGTTATAAGTTTATAAGTACTAAAATAGTTAGATGAGTTCGTTTCAGTTGGAGCATCATTTATTTAAAATTATTTCAGAAATTATGTCAACAGTAGATTCAAATTTAATTTAATGAAATCTTTGGAAGAATTACTTTTCGTCTACTTTTTGATGTTCAATCTCAAAATATCACATAACTGGACTTCTTTGATCCTTATGTGAAACATCTGAAGAGCTATTGAATACAATGGAACAATATTTGGTGTCTTGTTCAAGGACAAAGAGGCTTTTTCACGAACTGTATCTCCTAAAATTGCTATGATCTCAGTTTGAATGTGAGATGACAAGTTTTGTATCCTTCTCCAAACGATGTTCTTGGAGTTCTAGGTCGTACTTTGCAAGCAATAAACTCATCAATTCCAGAATATTGCCTTTATTAGCAATAGTATTGTCCTCTCTGCCCCCCCCCCTTAATATGCCACTGGTCTAATGTATCCCAAGGTCGCGGCCATGCAGTTCGGCAGTTTTAGTAATTTTTTTTTTGTTTACAAATGTTTTGTTAGTTTAAGCTATTTTTCTCTGTGTGGAAGATCTCTTGCGTATTGCTAATCTCCTTTTACCAAATCCACTCACACATCAATCCATAATACTTAACTCCACTGCTCACTCCCACCCCCTCCCCGCATGTTAAATCCGCAACGACACACCAATGGCGTATATATTAATAAAGGGATAATGTGTTCTGCGTCGTATAGTCGGTGAGCGTTTAGTGACGTGCTGGGTTGTGCCATATCTTTTTATATGTTTTTGTTGTTACAGACGGGATGAGAAAACTTTTGAGATTCAAGAAATGCCTCGTCATAGTCCTCTGCTTGCTGCCGTGCGTCACCATCTACTATTACACTCAAAGTAAGTTTAGGACTACGGTGTGTCACCATCTAATATTCCACTCAAAGTAAGTCTAGGACTACGGTGCGTCACCATCTACTATTACACTCAAAGTAAGTCTAACACTACGGTGTGTCACAATCAAAGTAAGTCTAACACTACGGTGTGTCACCATCTACTATTACACTCAAAGTAAGTCTAACACTACGGTGTGTCACAAATCAAAGTAAGTCTAACACTACGGTGTGTCACCATCTAAAAATAACATATTAATTCTCAATGTAGCTACTGGTCTCAGTACACGCCCTGTAGTCCCGTGCACCCAACTATGGTGGCATATCGAAGGGTGACTGGAGCAAGAAGAAAGCGTTGAGTTTCATGTCGGTCTGTGTTCTTATCAACAGGAAGGAGCTTGTGCTTCAGAACTAAATGGGGGTGGATACATCAATATTTCTCCGTCTCAATTACACTTATTCTTTGTCAGAAAGAAATATTCAAAACTTGATTATTACAGAAAATAACAAAATATTCTAAAATTTACAACATTAAAACAAACTTTATGACATCGCGAGAAAGTTTATTAGTCTGAATTTTTAGATGTTTTGGTCTGTCGTTTTTTAATTCGTTGGGAAGGGAGGAACTTGAATGTTGAATATAAACTTTTATAGTTATGTGGTGAGTGATTAGTGACCAACCTAATGTAAGGTAATTATATTGGTAGTGTTAGCACAGTGTGGCATATGGAATTACTTTGTTTATAGCCAGTTGTATTATATGGCTTTTGGTTTATTTGTATATGGTTTCAAAAATTGTTACTCTAACTGGCTTAATCATTTGCGTTTGTCACCAGGCTCTGGTCTTATCTTTCCCATAATGACTTCAAATAACTATCAACGCTAACTAAATTATAAACC
>MUZC01002780.1:326959-352806 GCA_002072015.1 Radix auricularia
AAAAAAAAAAAAAAAAAAAATTTAAAAATTTTCAATAATCGTTCCTCTTCTTTCCAGCTGGAAATATAATCGAAGAAACAACTTCACAACCTGAGAGACGAAACAGATTCAACGACCGGGAAGGTGGCACAAGTATCGAATTCGTCAAACACGAGCTTACCACATCACCTATTGAAAACGAGATCCGTGATAATGCGAGAATCGATTTCATTATGGACCACGGAGTAACTGAGTATCGTTTTTCTCGGGAAACTGGCATAGTAAAAGGATATAACCAATCCGATGCAGAAGCCGAAGAAAACGAAGAATTGAAACAAAGAATGTTAAAATTCAGGAAACCGCCACAGAGAGTTTCACAGAAAGGTAAATTAAAAGCCAATAAATGGTTTTAAAAATATAATGAAATATTTCTGCAAGTAAAACTTAGAAAACTAAATTGTCTCCATTAAATGACTATTTTACTTTTACAAATACAATTTTAACAATTTATAATTATTGTACACCATTTTGCTTAAAATTTTATAGACGCTCATGTTTCTTCTATTAGTGTATCCATTAATAGACTATATATAAGTATAAGGAAATGGCTTGTTAAATGTTTTTTTAATATAAATATGTTATTATATTTTTCGAGATATTTCATTAATTAAACTTAATGTTAAATTTTAATACAAAACACAATATTTACTTTGGTTGTAAAAAATGTTGATGTTATTCAGGCCGCAATGAAAGATCTTCCAGACAAGGCCCCCAGGAGAAGCTCATCATTTTGACCTACATGCGCAGTGGTTCCTCCCTGACAGGTGACCTGTTCCAACAGAATGCAGACGTCTTCTACATGTACGAGCCCCTGTGGTTTACAGAGAAACTGTGGGAGGGGCGGGTCAACGCAACGGGCTTTAGGTTTCTGGACGGCTCTTGGTACAGGTAAGAACTTTTGTCTGTGTCTATCCGTGGTCTGTGTGAGTAAATCAGACAAAGATTGTCTGTGTCTGTGTCTGTGTGAGTCATTCAAAGATTGTCTGTGGTCTGTGTGAGTCATTCAAAGATTGTCTGTGGTCTGTGTCTGTGTGAGTCATTCAGACAATGATTGTCTACTGTCAGTGTCTGTGTGCTTCATTCATCGATATAATGGATCATTTTAAAAAATAATTTTTTGCTCATCATAAGTTTTGCTCTTGTCAATTAGACGTCACACCTAAGAGTCTCTGGGATATGGTTCTTTTTTAAGGTCATTAATATTGTTATCACTCATGGAATATTGATCCATAATGATATATATCTCTTTGAATTAAATTGTCTGTGTAGAATAATCAGTTTCCCATGAATAAATGAAACTCATTATTACTAAACTTTATGCGCATTAATTAGTTAATCCATCGAGGCTATCTATGCTGGTTGCACGCCATTTTTAAAACTCATGAGCCGGGTAAGGCACACGGGTTGCGATGGGTAATGTGAAAATTCAATTCGAATATCGGGCTATTGTCGTTATGAGTACCATCTGTTGTAGGGTGTACGGCATTGTACTGGAACATTATATGGGTGGATGGTGTACTTTCTGTCAGAAGAGGAGCGGTTTTTGTTGGAGACACGCCCCCACTCCCTTCCCCGTATTAAGGTTCTAATCCCCACTTCACCCCTGCTCTCTCGGTGAAACACTACAGTAATTAAGGTTAAAAGATGGTTATTGTCAGTGGGTGTTTTTTTAATTAAAAAAAGTTACCGGAGCGCATATTAAACACATCATGTAAGACCAAACATTCCAGAAGTGTCAGATACATCAATGACTGTTTCCCGAGGAGTCTTATCAAACCTCACTGTCACGTTAAAGTCAAACTGTACACCTGAAATCCGGGGAGCCCTCTTTCAAAGGCAACACTCATAGACTCGAGACAGAAACATCAACTTTAGCAGTAGGAGAAAAGAAAGCATGCAGGCACCGCCTGATCGATATTTGTGAAACAAATTGAGTACAAGCAGGGCATGCATTTAAAACATTTGCTTTATTACAGGGTCTCCAAACCTTTCTGCCGTAGGGCCGCATTAACTGTCAAACAGCAGTTTGGGGGCGGACTACACTTTAGAGGTCAAATAAGAAAGGAATAGTAGATAGTAAAAATAGTATCTTTTTTTGGGGATCAAAAAGTCTCCAGTGACCGGATGAGAGGGCCTCGCCGGCCGTAGTTTGGAGACCCCTGCTTTAGGAGAAACATCGATGTACTCACAAGGAAAGAAATTCTGCAACAAGGAGTCCATTTCAAGACAAAAGACATGGCAAAAGGGAAACTGTTGGGATTTGAATTCGACTGTTATGAAATTATAAATTTAAAAGTTCCAGGATTTATAACAAACTTTCCAAACAATAAAGGAAATTAATATGAATGTAATGATGCTATGCCCTCGCCAACCAGCGTTAGTAAGATGAAAAAAGCTATAGAAGAAAAATATTCAACACGTGAGATATAAATTTTGCTAATATTAATAAGTAAGTAGAGGCATGTTGTTAGAATTTCCGTGTGTTATATTTCTTTATAATAAAACTGCACACTCTCTAAGAAATTATAGATTTTTCATAAACCTCACATCAAATAACTGAAATGTTTGATATTACAGAGTGACGAACACAACAGAAAGCAGATATGAAAGAGAACTTCAAATATTACGCGATGTCTTTCGTTGCAATCTGATGTACTTGGATTACGGCACGCTTAAGGTATGTATGCCAGGCTGTTGATGAACTACGTTAAATCAGAAAAATACTGCATTTCATTTTACATTTTGGCCGAAAAAGGACTAATATCTTTTGCAGAAGTGAGATTACAACAATAATGTATGTTAAGTTAAAACACGAGTTTTCTGTAATGAATCATATAGACAATTTTAATGCATGCATAACATTAAGTAAGGATCGTATGGTTTTGGTTTTATTTATCATGAATTTCGTGGTTAGCATGTTTTAAACAAACTAATTAAGGTCATGTTTTTTTATAATTTAAAACAAATCAGTCAATTTGTTCCCCTTTGTGTATAAAATGTGTTTGTTTTCTTGTTTATTTTTTACAGCAGTATCACATGTTCTCTAGCGTGTCCACCTATAATTACGCCAGGTGTGCCTTTCAGTACGCAGGTACGTCTGCTTGTGTCTTTACAAACGGCCACTGGAGAGTGTGGCTAAATTATAGATCTGTTTATGAGAGTCCCGTAAGGTGTTCTTCACTTTACTTGAGGGTGATCTGAACATTTGGTTATAGTAAAGTGTTCTTCACTCTACTTGTTTGTAATGGGTCTGGCTAGTCCTTGAGGGTGATCTGAACATTTGGTTATAGTAAAGTGTTCTTCACTCTACTTGTTTGTAATGGCTCTGGCCAGTCCTTGAGGGTGATCTGAACATTTGGTTATCATAAAGTGTTCTTTACTCTACTTGTTTGTAATGGCTCTGGCCAGTCCTTGAGGGTGATCTGAAATTTGTATATAGTAAAGTGTTCTTCACTCTACTTGTTTGTAACGGCTCTGGCCAGTCCTTGAGGGTGATCTGAACATTTGTGTATAGTAAAGTGTTCTTCACTCTACTTGTTGGTAACGGCTCTGGCCAGTCCTTGAGGGTGATCTGAACATTTGTGTATAGTAAAGTGTTCTTCACTCTACTTGTTGGTAACGGCTCTGGCCAGTCCTTGAGGTTTTCCATAACTTAAAAAGTACGCGATGTTTTAAGGTAATTTTTATAATTAAAAATGTACGCGTCAAAACACTGATGTTGGTGATTTGAGAACACTCATCTGTTAATGTTACCCGAAAAATTCTACCTGAGAGTAACAGTTGGAAAAATGGAGACAGCATTTGAATGGTTTGGGATGAGTAATTCCATATGGCTGTCAGTATGTTTAGTATGGGTGGCAGTGCAATCGCCATTATTATTAAGATTAGAATGACGCTCAGGAATCTTGGAGGCTTATGGTGCAATTTGGGCAAATATAGAACTTATAGAACAGTATTTGACAAGACATAATTTTCCTTGCCCTTATATACATCTTCTTTAAGAACCACCAAAGTTGTGTCGGCCATTCTCGTCTTTACAGAGATTGTGTTTTAATATGTATTGAAAGCTGAGTCAAGTTTATAACATGCAGTCTCTTATGGTTTGCGTCCTAGAGCTGTCAAACCCCGTAGCGTGGCAGTGAAGCGATGGCCGACACCTACCCCACAACCATTCAACCGTGCTACGCCATATGTTGAACGGGTTGTTAAAGAAACCTTCCGAGGCCTTCCAACGAGACAATGACCCATTGACTGGCTAACGCCGATGTAACGACATGATGTTATTCGTGGTGACGACGACTACAACAAGCAACCCAACCAAAGTCTTGTAGGTCTTCGTTCAGTGTGTCTGTCTCTCGTTCGCGTTTGGGGCCTTGCATTTCGGGAGCGCCGATTAGGGTGAACAGTATTAATAACGACATCTTGAACACATGAGATATCGACATACAATATCTTCACAGTCGTGGCTACCCATGTTACAGTCAGTAACTAAGCCCAACAAGTCGAGAACCATCAATCTTTATACTAGACGTAACAGCTGTCGTTTTTGTTCATATGGTTTAGTCTTAGGTTTCAAAAAGGCTGATCGATAATTATATTATATTTTTTTAATTTAAAAAAAAAACGGTTAATATGTATTACAGCGGCTGCTATAAACTTATAAATCAAGATTATATTCGAAAGCTAAATTGTGTAGTTTAATGATGACGATGTGCTAAGGGGCCGTCCAAAACTGACGTCACGCGCCTGGGGCGGGAGAGGAGGTCTCAAATTTGTGACAATGTGCGACGAGGTGATGGGGTGTTTAAGCAACGTGACGTCACATCAAAAACGCACAACTTTAAATAAAAGATCGACTCAAAATACTTGATTTTTTATCTATTAATTTCATGACGTTTTCAATGGCTTCACACGTGTTACGATATTCGAGTGCAGACTTACAAAAGTGCATACCTAATTCTAAATGAAAAAAAAGTACTTTGCTACAAGCTAATTTTCAATTAGAAAATAAGGCTTTTTTAGGGGTGGGGGAATAATGCTTTGTGACGTCATATTGGACAAAAAATGGGGGGGGGGGGCGCATGTGAAAAATCGGCCAAAATTATGTGACGTCATTTATAAATGGCCCCTAAGTAGAAGTGCAAATATTTATAGAACCACTCTGTATTACACTGTTTGTCGTGGCTCAGTTTGTTTTTGTTTAATTAACATTTCAATTTGCATGCCAGTTTGGTGCTCACAAGTCTGTGTTAAAAGATTAATTGTTTAATGATTTTTTAAAGATTAAATAACAAAGAGGGTTTAAGGAGACGCAGTTGGCGAATTAAACTATTAAAAATCCGCCATTTTGTTGTGACGTTCTAATGTTCTACCAGAATAGACTACATTTTTTTATTGTAGTTATGAAACAATGAGTCCTATATGATAATAAACCCTTTTCAGACCATAAAGGACTATGAGGAAAGTGAAATAGCGTTCACAAATTGTATTGAGCAACCACCAACGAGCAAGGAGCCTCGCTAGCACCAGGGCTAGAACCCGTGACTCTATTTTTGCCTCGGTTCAATAGTCCAGTGCGCTACTGCTAGACCACCGCACCCCTTAAAATATGATAACTGGTATAAGTAAAATCTGATATAAGTATTAGATTAAGATGAGATAAATCTCGGATGAACAAATAAATAAAGATCTAAAATAATTAAACTAGAAAATAAAATGAGAAAATAGAACTTTAAAAGAAGTGGGGGGGAACATGTATTGGCGTGAGCTGTAACTAATTTCTTCCATGTCAGCTTGTTGTCCCCCCCCCCCTTTTTGGAGCAGCCTATTTCACATTAAGGGCAGTCCGTAAATGACACCACGCACCTAAGGGGGATAAAACGGCCACAATAAAGGGACGTCATTTATGGACGGCCCCTTTTCAGACCTTTCCTTAAACTCTACCAGACACCACATCCTAGTTATATGCCCACTATTGACTGTGTCTTGAATAGGGTTCGAGTGAGTCAGAATAGGACGACACAAAACAACGATCGTATCGACTCCACTATACAAAGATTAGAGCCAACCTCAATAATAAGCTTATTCAGGACTTTGCGACCTTTACACCACATGACAGGAATGTGGGATTGTCGTTGAAATATTGACAATTTACCATGTCTTTTTTCCCCATGAGTATTTATAAACCTCCGGATCTCTCATGACCGTGTCTGTCTGGAGGCTGTCTTCTTGGCCTGCACACTGTCTGTACGTTTGACTTTATATTCGTGATACTTTTTTTGTTCATTTTTTTTCCCTGAGGAAGGATTTTTGTCCATGCGTTTCTTGTTTTCAGCGTCTATACAATGAATACCATTAAACTTTACCCCTTATCCAGGACTGGATTAAGCCATCTTGGTGCCCTAGGCACAAACCCACATGGGCGCCCCCAGTGGCGGATTTAGTTATAGGGCAGGGAGGCGGCTTGCCCCCCTTGCCCCTGTTGGGTCTAAAATGCCGACCCCCTTAAGACGCCCTCGATGAACACTTAAAAGGTGTAACTAGAGCAGAAAAAAAATATTGCTAAACAAGAAACTTTTAATCAACACTTAACTGCAGTACGACAATATTGGCTTGCTAAATAAATATCATATTTCAAAACTGTAATATCTGGTTTGGTCAGTCAGGAGCGTCGCTAAGTGGATAAGAATAGAGACGTTTTGAAAAGGATGATAGACGCGACGTTGTTCTTAGCAAAACAAGATTTGCCATTCAAGAACACAGAGAACATTCTTGCTTTAGCAATGGTAGTTATAGAAATAGTGGAAATTTTCATTAAATCTTAAGTTTATTAGCCAACTATGATTCCCCTTTGGACAGTCATCTAAAGTTTAAAAAGAAAAATGAAATTTATTTAAGTCATGATGTGCAAATTGAATTAATTCAATCATTTGCATCTGAATTATCGGCAGCAATTGATAATGAAGTTAAGTCTTTAAATTTCTTTTCTGTAATTATTGATTCAAACATTGATATATTTAAAATTGATAAGATGTCACTTTACGTTCAGTTTCAAAATTAGGAAATGTTGTCGAAAGATTTATAGGCTTTTATACATTGGTAAACAGCAATGCTGCATCCGCATTTGCTGAGCAGATTCTAACGGAACTATACATCACAAAAGTGAAACATTGACATCACAATCTGCGGAGGAAAGGCATATGATGGCGCATCTGTGATGTCTGGAATTTAGAGTAGCCTTCATACTTTCACACAATGCCATCTGTGTTCATTGTTGTGCCCATGTTTTGAATTTGGTCACTATCAAAGCAACGGCTGTAAACAGTGATGTTCAGTTGTTGCTTTTTGGCACAGCGGAAAGGTTGTATGTATTCTTTACGTCTAATTTACGTCTACATACTCTTAAAAACATCATAAATCTCAATATGAATCAACAGTAAATACTCTGAAATGACTTTCTGATACAAGATGGGCAAGTCGTAAGAATGCAGTTGACGGTTGTTGGATCATTCTCTGCTATTCAAGCCACTCTAGAAGATATAAATTCAGCGAAATCAACATAACATAAAGGAATTGTCCGAGCAGAAGCTGTGGGACTATCTGTTTTAATAACAAAATATTCATTCTTTTTGTCTGATGCTATTTGTACAAAAGTTGGTTGATATTTTCGTGTTATCAAACCACTTGTAGCGCAATGGTATTGACATTGCAATTGCAAAACTATTGATCGATGTTGGAAGAAATAAGTTTGTTGAAATGAGAAGCGATCAAGCTTTTTAAAATTCTGAAAATAAATGCCTAATCATTTATTAACGAAAATTGTTCCAAACTAGATGTTAAAAACAAAATTTAAGGAAACGCGAATTGCAGAAAATAGGCTAAAAGTATGGTCGGCGAACTTAGTAGAGATGAAAGGACTGATGATTCAACAAATGGTTTTAAATCTGAAACGCACTTCACTATTTTGGATACACTTCTAAAATAAATATACGATCGATTTAATGTCTTTAGGGGCACAGTTATTTATTTCTATTGTATTGATCCATCACAAATGTTGGAAGAAAATAAAGATTATCTTCGAAGTTTATGAGAAATTTACAAAAACATTAACGTTGAAAAAGCAATCGTTGAATATTATACTTTCAAAGATTTGTATGCATTACAACGTCCATCACTATCTAGTGAGATACAACTTAAAGAGTTTCTACCATTCTTGATTTTAAAAAATGGCATCAGGTCTCCCCAATTTGTCAATACTCTATAAAAATTTACTTCAATCTTCCTGTTAGCATTGTTAGCAATGATTGAAAATGATCAAAAATTATTTGCGCTCAACAATGACAAACGAACGTCTGTCTGGATTGGCAATAGTTTCAAATGAACGTGATATAGGTGAGAACGTGACTTTGAATCAACGATAAATCGTTTTGCTTCACGTAGAAAATTTACGAAATTAGTAGGCTAATAATTAGTATTGACTAGGGCTGCGGAAATTAACGATCAATTTCTCGACTAATCCTTAAAAAAGTTTAACGATTTAAATATTTTTAACGATTAATTGACCCATCACTTACAAATAATTAGAAGTCAAAAAGTAAAAAAACTAATTAAAAATAGTGGCTGATAAATAATAAATTTCCTGAAGATTACACGAACATTTTGGTTTTAAATTATTGACTGACGGGCATGTTCAACATGTTGATAAAGTTCGACTAATTATCAGAACAAATGAAAAGCGTATGAAGCTAATGGCAGTAATGGAGTTTGACTCAGAGACAGAAATGACGACAGCTCTTCTGATGAATAACTGCGTTACAAAATGGAGATGAACGTTCTTGAATCCATTAATCCTGTACAATGGTGGAAAATTAATGAATACCGATAACCGATAGTGTGATTCCTTGCAAAGACCGTTTTGTGCATACTAGTTACCTCAGTTCCATGTAAATGGTTGTTCAGCTCGGCTGGTTATATTGTCAATTAGACCAGCTCATCACTTGAACCAATTAATGTCAACACACACTTGTCTTTTTGCGTAGTTGGTGAAAAGTTGATAGATGAAGGAGACATTCCAGTGTTATTTAGATTTTTAACAAGAACGTTAAATACGTGTTACTTAAGACATAATAAATTAAAAAATTTTGGCTTTGATCAAAATTAACGATTAATTTTAATTTTTCAAAAGTTAATAATTAAATTTAAATTAATCGTGAACAGCTCTAGTATTTACCCAATGCTCTGATATTAGTTAAATTTTTGCGGCGCCCCCTGATATTCTCCTGCCCCCCTCCACGCAGACAAAGCTAAATCCGCCACTGGGCCCTCCTTCCTCCACAGGCCAACGATTCTCCACTGACCGCTGGTTTGCACAATATTATTATTACGCACAATTCTTCTTTGTTCGTCCGTCGAATCGACGAGGACCACTCTAGTCATACGAGGGTTGCTGAGACTGGTTTTGCCTATGTGTGCACATACATACATACACACACACAAAACACACAAAACAATAGTTTTTAACACATATTTTTGTAGTACTATCACTCATATAAAACCTAAAGTAAGGTATTTCTGTATTAAAATTAATATTTATTTAATTTTGTGATAATAAAATACAAATCTACTGTAACTTGTTTAATAGATGAGAAATTCAGAGATAGAGAGAGAGTGAGAGAGAGAGAGAGAGAGAGAGAGAGAGAGAGAGAGGGAGAGAGAGACAGACAGACAGACAGAGAGAGAGCAAACGTAAATTTTAAAGTTCTTTCTCTAGATTTACACCTGGCAAAGTTTTTGAGTGCATCATCAAAGTTAATTTTGCGATACAAGTCTGACTCAATCATTAACAGAGATAAGGAGTCAAGCCTTTCTTGTTTCAGTATCGATCTGCTTCGATTTTTGTATGTTATAGCTGAGAAAAACGCGATCAACTGAACAGTTTGCAGCCATTAATGTTAGAAATATGCGCAATGCGATTTCTACATTTGAAAGAGCAAACTCGATGTTGACTGTATACTTTATATTATTCTGCATGACTGAACGTTTTGTTTTCAGATTTTAATTCACGAAACTTATGGCCAATAAATGAGTGGAGCTGTTGTAGTGTCAGTATCTAAATTATTGTTCAGATCTCCAGGATAGGTATTTACTGGTTCTTCACAACACCGAGAAGTTTGTAATTCATCGACCAAATAAGAACATCGAACTTCTACATCATTACATACCTGTTTTAGCCTATTCATCTCCGTCTCAAGTTTGTCAGCAGTGTCGTAGAAAAAAGTTATACGAAATTTGCCTCTGACATACCTCGGGGCATTACTATTAATGGCCCTGTCTCTCGTATACGATTACGGGTTTAAATTGACTTATAATCCACATCTGGTGTTATTTCTTTTCATGCTTCTTCAATTCTTTCAAATTCATTCCTACATTACGCAAGTGATCTGCATGCTAGCGAGATTACAAATCAGCACACGTTTTCAAGTTCATGTGATCATTTTGTAGACTTGACTAACCCAGTGAAAATGTTGTAACACTTCTTCCCAAAAGAAAAGCTTGAGAGTACATTCTAATTCTTGCATCTTCTTTGCTATTCTGTCTGCTTTGTCTTTCGATGTCCCTCTTCTGCGTCTGGTCTTCTTGTAAACATTTTTAACGTTTCTATAATCTGAGGATGAGACTTTAGATTAGCTTCAGTTGTAACAGCATCGGCTTCCCATCTGCTATCGGAAAGAGACTTTACAAGCGAATCTTCCATCTTTTGGTTGTAGTTGAGAAAAAGTATAGATCCGTTGCACTGCAAGGAAGAAGTTTACTACCTTTAAAAAAAGACTCAACGCCACTTCTGTCTACTAGATTTAGTAAATGGGCAGCCCATATATATAGCAAACTCATTTTATCAGTTTTTTCTACATGTCCCTGCAAGACCCGGACATAACAGCTTAATTATCGTATATAGGACTTTCCTCTGCATTTCTAAAAATCAAATTGCAAACTGGACATAAGTACTACTACACTTGCTTAACCATACAATCACCAGTGTGACCTCGCTTGAGTGACATTGCTTGAGTGACCTTGCAGCGCCAAGAAAGCATAATAGCGTTCAATGGGCTCTCCATCACATATCGAAAAAAAACGCTTAACTGATATCAGGACCGGATTTAGACTTGAGATGGTCCTAATCTATTTGATAATTTGGACCCTTTTGAAGTCCAGATATTCGGTCAGTGCCAAGTATGTTTAAATAAATCCCGGGGGGGGGGCACAAGAAGGCGGGATCCCTAAGTTATAGCTTGTTTAGCAAATAGGTAAATCCAGCACTGACTGACCTATATGTGAAATATCAGATGTTGAGTCTACTAACCGGAAGCCTTTACTTCATCTACAATTACTATGACTTCGTGGGCTATTTCGGTCATTATTTCAATTCAGTGATACGCTTTAAGTTTTGGATATATGAGAAGCATTTCCTTTTCCAGAATTCCCATATTTGTGTGTGATAGAAATGGATTAAACTGACTGACCAACTCCAGCAATCTATAAATATAATTCTCATCATGGTCCAATCATGCCGGACACCAAGTAGTGAGCTGTCTGACCCCACCGACCAATCAGATTGCAAGAAAAGTTAGTTCACAGCGTGTTGGGTCAGCGAGACCAACGATGCATTCAATTGAGGTCCAGTACTTAATTCTTTCAGAACAGAATAGCACGTATTTCGTAGTGTAGTGGTTAGTACACTCGCCTAACAAGCGGAAGGTCGCAGGTTCAATCATGTTTTACTTTCTTTTAATGTTTGTGTTTGTGCCTGTTCATTTCCCACTTTCTTTTCGAACATGCGGCCATCCATATATTACGTACGCAAAGAGGTCGTATTTTTCGTATCCCCCCCCCTGTTGTATTCCGTTCATTTTCAGGACCCCCTCCCCCAATGCGTACGTACAAATTCGCTAACACCCCACAGGTTGAAAAATTACTTTTAATAAGCCAGAGTCAAAATATATTGGTTTTACTCTTTGGGACAGTCCATAAATGACGTCACGTGCCTAAGGGGGTGGGGGTCAAGCATTTGTGACGATTTGTGAAGAGGTTGAGGGGGTGTTTAAGAAATATGACGTCACATCAAAATAAGCAACTTTAAATAAAAGTTACCTTAACTTAAAGCATTTGATTGCTTCAATTTATTTTATGACGTCTTCGATGGCTTCGCACGTGTAATCGATATTAGAGTGCAGCCTTACTAAATACATATTTAAATGATATAAAGTAATTTGCAACATGGTAATTTTCAATAAGAAAATAAGGGTTTATAGTAGGGTGGGGGTTCAAGCTTTTTTTGGTCTAAGTTTTTGTGACGAAGTTTGACAAGCAGGGTTGGGGGTAAAAATAGGCAAAAATCGCTGACGTCATTTATGGACAGCCCCTTAAAGTTTTTTGTAACATCGTGTTTTTAATGATAAAATTATTGAAGAAATACTATAGAAAATTCAAATTGTATTGTCTTCAACACTGCATGAAGGGCCGTTCATACATCACGTCGCGTGAAGGGTCACGCATTTGTGACGATGTAAGAAAGGGGGGAGTGGTGGTGTTTAAGAAATTAAAATCTCATCAAAGTGCGCTACTTTAAATAAAAGTTTCTCTTGATTGCTTACAATTTATTTAGTTATTTTCAATGGCTTCACACGTGTTACGATAAATTGACGATATTAGAGTGCAGACTTACGCTAAACACATATTTCAATGACAGCGATGTAACTAGAAACGTGGTAACTTTCAATAAGCTTTTAGGGAAGGGGGATCAAGCAAAGCCTTGTGGCGTCATATTGGAGAGTGAGGTTTAAGTTTTGTAACAAAGGGGCAGGGGGGAAAATCGTCAAAATCGCGTGACGTCATTCATGGACGGCAAAAAAAAAAGTTTTAAAATATAACAATATATAGGCAGTGAAGTCGCCATCCCGTTATGTTTATCTAATGGCTGAGACAACGATAGGCGAAAGAAAAACTTCTTCTAATTTATAGAAATGGAATTATAAATCAGACGGATATATTTTAGCAATGTGTGAACGTTTGGTCTGAATAAAATATTATTTACTTTTAGATAATTAAAAGTTCAGAATTTCTTTGGCATTTAATTTTTAAAATTAATGCATATCGATCTTGACTCAGTCAGTCACGGATGCCGTTGGCCGTCTGAGCGGTTTACGTTATTAGGCTTATTATTATGGAAATTAAATTTTGTGTGCTTACGTACGCATTCAGTGGAGAACCCCTTCCCCCCCCCGTACGCATCCATACGCAAAATTCCATTTTCGAAGACTCCCCTGCTTGCGTACGTAATATATGGATGGCTCCCATGACTTCGCAAAACGGCTGTTCATTCGCGTTGTTCTGATTTCTTCGTGATGTAATTTTTGTGTGTCCCCACCCCCCTGAATTTCTTTGCTCTATTTATGAGGAACTCTGCGGCATATGCTACGCCACGGGCATCTAGTTATAAATAATTTCAATTCTGTAAAGATACAAATCTTTCATTTGTCCCTCTAAAAGCAAGACCAAAGAGTGTCAAAGTTACAGTCATACTGTCAAAAGTTACAGTCATACTGTCAAATTAAATGTCATACTGTCAAAGTTACAGTGATATTATCAAAATTGGTCCTATTATCAAAGTTACAGTGATACTATCAAAATTACAGTCATACTGTCAAAGATACAGTCATACTGTTAAAGTTACTGTCATACTGTCAAAGTACTGTCATAGTTACTGTAATAGTTTCTGCCACAGTTACCATCAAGTTACTGTCAAAGTTACTAATGTCAGTCGTTCTCTCCTAATTACGTAAAGACTCCATGATCATTTCGCAACCTCTAAGACTTGGGCCCTGTCTCCTCTATCAGTCAGGTACAGACGTTTTTTGAACGGATGAAATGGTTGCCTTCTTTCATTCAACCTAAGAGAACCCAGAGTGCCAATATCAAGTCGTATCAGAACAATCTCTGGACACAGAAGAGGGAAGAGGCTTTCAAATCTGTTTTTGATGTCATGAGAATCGTGCAAACCTTCGTCCCTGCTTACCAGAATGCATCCATTATAAGATTATTTACTTTCATTGCACACATCGCATAATGTTGCGGCATAACGTTTGAAACACTGGTACTTGCTATACATCCATTGTGTCTGTGCTCAAGTAAGGATTTTGTCTTACGAAGTGATTATTCGCACGGTTTTCCCCGTGCATATCTTAACATCCCTGCTTCTATTTTTCCATTTCAAGCACAAAATATCCGGCCCAACTATATATTATTTTATGGACTGGATTTTTCTCTTTGTGTAAGTTAAAAGTTAGGATTTAGAGAAGTTTTAAAGAAAACAACTGAATATTCTCAGCTTTTTACCACACAAAAAAAATAAAATAATAATAATAAAAATAAATGTCATTTACAATGTGCTCATTTTATTTATAATAATTTTAGAACAAATTAAGTAATAGTTAAGGTGAAGTTTAATTAATTAAGATCACAGAAAATGTATCACAAAGTGTATGTGTCAATATATGGTGAGATCATTTCAGTAACAAGAAATGTTAAACTAACATTAACATCATTTCTAACATCAGGAAATACATTTGTTACCAACTTTCTTGTTCAACGATTTGAGTGGGTGAAGAAAATCAGTTATACAGTTATCAGTGGAATACACAGGGGTAAAGGCTTTATTTCACACCAGGTGACAACCAGTTGGACACACAGTGGTTAAAGATTTATTTTACACCAGGTGACACCATGAGTTACCGAGTGACAACTTTTTCGAGTTAGTGTCATCTTGAATTACTATGTTTCTCCATTATTCACAGAAAAACAAAAAGCTATGCAGTACTAATACATAAGGCAATTAATTATAAAATGGAAATACAACAGAAGGATAATCTGATACAAACCTCAGATAGACAAAGGGATAAAAACACTTTTCCGATTCCGTGTGCAAGAACAAACACTTAGAAATTATTGTTCTTCCTCTCTGCAATATAACAGGTGGAATGGGTTGACTGATCAAACCAGGAAAACCAAGACACTTTAAACATTTATAACTCTAATAAAAATCCAAGATAAGACAAAAACCACAGATAAGTATAAAACGAAATAATCATCAGTATAGAAAGAGCGTCTGTAATAGATAAGATGAAAAGCTGATGACAATTCAATAATTACATACAATCTTTGAAAAAATACTCATCTTGCATTCTTTAGCTTGTACAACGTATAGAATTAAATAATTTTTTAAAAATAAATGTTTTAAATTCTAAGAACTTTTTAGAAACAATTGAATTTTTTAAAATATATAATTCAAATATGATCAAAACCAAATGTAGTTAATGATGAATTTTTAAAAGAGTTTTAGTTCATTTCTTATGTGATTATTAAAAACATTTTAAACTGATTAAGGTAAACAGTATTGAAGTTACCATATGTCAAATAACAAATCACAATCTGGGAATGTTAAGACAATCTTCAATACTTGTGTATTACTAAACTTTAATTTTTCTTATAGAAAAATCTCTAAAATTTTACCTAACTTTCATACATAACCTTTTTTTAAGCTCTCATAGTGAATAAGAAACATTAACTGTTCTACCATCATTCACAAATTAACCTCGATGAGTGAATGGACGATAGGAGTAATGTACAGCGAAAACTGGTGCCCCTGAACTTCCTTTACAAGTCGAGGCTGTGTACGCTGTAACTTTATATCCTTCCATAGATGTTTCAAAGTTCAACAACTCTCCAAAGCTTATAACTTTACATTTCCCATGTGGATCTGAGATGACAATGGCGTGTTTTTTTTTCGCCGTTTTTTTATGGTGTCTGGAACTTTTGACCAGGCGCTTATTCTGGCAGCGGAGAGTGATTTGACAAGGTCAAACAGTGTGGCGTCACGAAAAATTATTTGTAATCCAACTAGAACTTTATTTTCATGATTTTCCCTGAGACGATAGCCATGAACGAGAATAGGCTTTGTGCCATCACTAACAAACTCATTATCAAAGATTGCTGGGTTTCCCTTGTTGCAAAACTAACGAACCTTGCATCCCATAGCTTCATTTTTGTTTCTGACAATGTGGTGGTTGGTATAAACAATTATCCCACCAAAACTTTTATGACGTTGTCCATTTTGGCATCCAATGACTGGGCACTTGTCATTGTCTTCCTTTTCATCCTCTGCTGCCCAAAGGAACCCCGTACCTGCAAATGATCCATTCTCTTGTTGATTGTCAGTCTCTGGATCTGGTTGGCATTTTACAAGAATGTGTGTGACCAACTTTTCTGCAGCTAAGATATAGTCTAAAATAGATTCATGTCTGATTTTGTGTGGAATCTCATCAGTTGTGAGCTTGTCAATATCAATGAATAAGTTTTTGATAGTAGGATCACTGCAAGCACATGACTTCTCATTAATGGTATCACCCTCATTTATTATGTTTGACTCCAGCTCATCAAATTCACAAACTTCATTTATGACATCTGCAGAGAAAAAATATTTTAGTTGTTGGTTGGTGAAAAAAAAATTTCTTTAAACCTTTTTATCTCTATTAAAATTATCAAGGATATAGAAAATTATTATAAACATCAGTGTTTTTACCAGGTAAAAATTTTAATCAAATATTGTTCTCTGTGGAAGAAAACTGGATTTTCTTTTACAGTAGCAATATAAAGATCTTAAGAGCATGCACTCATTGTGTAGGGAGATAAAAAAATTTTTTATTAAAACTACTATAAAAACACGAGTTTACACAAATTTAATATTTTTTATTTTCTGTTCTGTAATATTGTCCTTGTTTATATTCTGCATCATATTATGATCATTTTTTAAATGAGAAAAAAAAAACACAAACAAAAAACATCATTTACCTAAGAAAAAATCTACTGATTTGTGAGAATGAATCGTATGCCACTCATTTTTGTATTTAAATTCTAAGGGATTTACATTGAAATAAAACTCTTTTAGAAAATCTTTATTGAATTTCAAATTTAGTTCACGACAGTTTAGTATTTGGAGACCAGACACAAGATTTTCTCAGCAAATCTTTTATTGTATTTAACAAGGACAAGAAATCCCAGGGTATCATAATGCGAATCAACATATCAGTTCCCTCCCCTCACATAATGGAATTAATGTGGATAAAGCTCTCAGCCCAACTTAACCTTTAATCACCCAGACTGACCACATCAACATCCCTAAAGGCACTTTCCAGATAAATGACTGCTGTTTTTTTTTGTTTTGTTATACTAGCTGCATCTTTATTGACATCATTGTTTGCACATGCTGCCCCATGCTGTAAATTGAAGAGACGGGACAATGGCAATTGACAATAAGGACATAAAAGATTTTTCTATAACAACAATCCTGTCTGGTGCCAACATGGAATCACCCTTGAGAGTAAACTCATTCAGGATTATGGGACCTTAACACCATGTGCCATGAACATTGAGTTCTCCCTAACCTTTTGATGCACATTACACTTACACAATTCATGTTAACTTCCTTGTAATTCATTTTGCATTTTAAAAAACAGCCTTGTTCTTGTTCTCTTATTCTTGTTTGATGTCTTCTTGGATCACGCGTCAGTTAACCCCTGAGGTAGGCTTTCTGTTGTCAGGTACATTGATTTTTCATTCCGTCTTACCAAAATTTTGTTTGATAGCTCTCTTTTTACCTAGCCTAACTGCAGCACCCATCCCTTCATTTTTTAAGTTATTTTTCATATCATTTAAGTTAAATATTTATATAGTGGTACCCAGGGCTAGGAATATAATTTGTTTCAGATCTCAAAATTCGTAATCGATACTTTGAAACCCAAAATATTTCAATCAATGTAGCAGAGACAATCTACTTCAGGATGATAGAATTGTTCCTTTTTAATTTATTTATTATTTATATCTGGTTGTCCATTTTACAAAATAAAAAAAAAGATGTGTGTTTCATGTGTTAAATAGAGAGTTACGTTGACTGATTTGATTAAATCTTTGTTCTTTATGCTGGTTGAGATTACTATTCGACTAAAAGTAACAAATTGAAAGTGTGATAAGGCAAGCAGCTAAAAAAAATTCCACTCCTGTAAAAATGTAGTAAGACATTATTTTTGTGAAAAACATAGAGTAGCCACTTTTATTTATGTAAAGTAATGTATATTTCTTATGGCTCTGGAAAGCAATCTATGGATTACATTTAAACTTTCTTTCAAGGTGTTTATCCGGCATCCTTCCGTCTCGTGAGACGATGGTGCATCACCGTTGGGTTGGGTTGCATTTTCTCGAGTGGCTGTGCAGTCCTATCCTTGAGTGACAGTCTTTGCCACAGTTTTTACACACGAGTTCTGTGCTTCCAAATGTTTTGGCCTTTCTCCTAGCTCTTCTGTCTGCAGCCTCCTCCATTCTTCGCTCCTCGGCTACTATGACGCCCTCTTTGACAACTGTGCGCCACGTAGATCGGTCTTCTGCCTTACACTCCCAGTCACTTGTATGTATTTTTGCTGCTTTCATGTCCCTTTGACAGACATCTTTAAATCGCAAGCGTGGGCGACCTGTTTTCCTCTTTCCTGAAGCAAGTTCACCATATAGGAGGTCCTTCGGGATGCGGCCGGGGCTCATTCTTTTGACATGTCCTAGCCACCTCAGGCGTCTTTCACTAAGAATTGAGAGCATGCTTTGGGTATTGGCACGCGTTAGGACCTCACTATTAAGCACTTTGTCTTGCCATTTAATACCAAGGATGCGGCGCAGGCATCTCAAATGGAAGCTGTTAAGCTTACGCTCTTGTGATGTATAAGTGGTCCATGTCTCGCTCCCATATAGTAGTGTAGAAGGTGTTTACAAATCAATATAAATTACATTTTAAAATTAAAAATTTTTCAATATCATTTAATAATCATAATAAAAAGTTTCATAAACCATAAACTATAGAATTGTTATAGATTATAGATCATCTAGGCTAAACGTATACAACATTAGTGGCAACTGTCAGTACCACCGTATAAGGGTGATCAGAATATATATATATATACATATAAAGAGAGAGAGGGAGAGAGAGAGAGAAAGAGCTTTTTAACATATATGCGATGTTTCCAGGCACTTTTTATAATAAAAAACATATAAATATGTGATACAATTCAATCGACATTATTATTAAGATTAGGATGACGCACAGGAATTTTGCAGGTTATGGTGCATTTTATAGAACAACATTTGACAAGACATAATTTTCATTGGCCGTATATTTCTATATATCTTCTTTAATACCCGTTAAAGTTGTGTCGGCCATTCTCGTCAGTACAGTGTTTTAATGTTTATCATTAGTGAGTTGGGTAAAGTTTATAGCATGCAGTCCCTTGAGCTGTCACACCCTCTAGTGTGGCAGTGAAGTGAGCGTGCCTCCTGCGCCACAACCATTCAACCGTGCTATGCCGTATGTTGAACGGGTTGTTAAAGAACCCTTCTGAGGCCTTCCAACGAGACAGCGACACATTGAATGGTTAACACCGATGTAACGACAGTGCTGTTATTCTTAATGACAACAATAACAACCAACCAAAGTCTTGTTCATGTTCGTTCATTGTGTGGGTCTTTCGTTCGCGTTTGAGGCCTTGCATTTCGGGATGCGCTGATTAGGATGAACCGTCATAATCACGACATCTTGAACACATGAGATTTCGAGACATAGATCTATATCCTGACAGCCTTGGCGTCCCCTTACCGTCAGTCACTAAAGCCAAGTCCATTTACATCAATCAACTATAGCGCGCAGCTGTCGTTTTTTTTTTTCATATTCGTTAGCCTTTGGCCCTAATACGCTGATCGATAATTATATATTTTTAAAAAACTTTTAATAAGTATTAAAGCTGTTGTTCTAAACTTACAAATTGAGATTGTTGACGAAAGCTTAATGTGTAGTTTGAGGAAGGCGCTGTGCAAAGTTCATGCAGAAATCTTTAGAGAGCCACTTTGTTTTTAAAAGTTGTTTCACATTGTTTGTCGTGGCTCAGTTTGTTTTTGATTAATTAACATTTTAATTGCATGCTAATTGGTTGTGCACAGTTTTCTGTTGACACATTAATTTTTGTTTTAGTTTTTTGAAATTAATAACAATGGTAGTTTAAGCGGACACATGTGACACATTAAACTGTGTAAAATTCAACGTTTAATAATGAAATTCTTATTTTCTACGAGAGAAGAAGACATTTTTGGATTGTCGTTATGAAACAATGAGTCAAAATATGGTAAGTGATTTAATATCTAGCTATGATGATATAAAGATCTGATATCAGAGGCGTCACTGGGAAATTACGGGTGTTGCTGACCACACCGGGTAACACAATAACACAAAAATTATATAAGTTCCCGTTATTTGGCACAGAGTTGGAGGAAATCTAAGTTGAAAGCCATGAGCTGCCACACTGGCTGACACCAACCCCAGTGGCGTCACTAGAGTTGGTGTCACCCGGGGCGGCCCGCACCCCCCTAGCGACGCCTCTGACCAACCCTAGTGACGCCTCGGTCTGATATAATTAAATAAGTAAATAAAAGAAGAAAATAAGGGGGGGGGAGTTGAGAAACGATGTAGAGGCGTAAAATACATGTAACTTATTTCTACCATGTCCCCTTTTGGAAAGCCAATTTCGCATTAACATACTTTTTCTTAAACTCCATCAGTCACCAGATGCATCCTTACATCCCTCCAACCCGAAAAAAAGGTTATTGAATAGGGTTTAAGTGAGTCTGAAAAGGACACCACAAAACAATTGTTGTATGGACTCACTCCTTTATAGAAAGATTATACTCAATCTCGGGAATAAGCTTAATCAGGAATATGAGACCCCTACACCACGTTGTAGCCATGTGGCATTCTTGCTGACATGTTGACAATTGACCCCGCCCCTATTATCTCAGTCGTCTTCATAGACCTCCGTATCACTTTGTCCTCTTTTTGGTAGGAGTCTTTCTGGCCTACACATTGAACATTCGTTTTTACTATATGTTCGATGTTCTTTTTGTTTATGTTTGTTCGTTGAGGAAGGCTTTTGTTGATACGTTCATTTTTTTGTTGCGCCCAAACAAATAACTTTCTTTAAACTTCAAACCTTATCACGTCCCTTTTACCCCAACCATTTAAAAAATATTTTAAAACCAACACTACAAACACCTTAACGATGTTTAATTCTTTTGTTTTAAACCCTCTTCAGATGAACTTCACATAGAAAAATGCCTCCAGGAGACGGTACAAGAATGCCTTAACTCCCCTGCCATAGTCACCAAGATCATCAGAGGGTCCATGCGGCACGTTTACGACCTCATGAAAGATGACCCCTCAGTTAAAGTCCTTCACCTCTTGCGTGATCCCAGGGGTTCGATGAAGTCGCAGTACCAGGTCGGAGTGTTCAAATGGCCCACTTTGGGAGAAACCTCTTACAAACATTGCCAGCGAGTACTGCAAGACCTGGAGCTGTCCAAAATAATAGCCGCCGATTTTCCCGGCAGACTTTTCTCGCTGCGTTACGAGGATTTGGTCCAACATCCCATAGCGGCCACACAACAACTCTACGATTTTCTTCATTTGACGCTTTCGCAAGAAATAAAAGACTATATTTGGAACATAACATACGCGGGAAACCCCGATGACTGCAATATTTGCACGACGCGTAGGAATGCTACAGAAACGGCTTACAGTTGGAGAAGAAGATTACCTTTTAGAAGCATAGCTGTGATACAGTCGCAGTGTTCGGAGCTACTTTTTGCCCTAGGATACAGAGTTTTTCGTGATTATGGCGAGCAGTTGAATGAAAGTATATCACCAAAATATGATATATCTGATGGAGATCTCCAAAATGACTGATTTAAAAATATTCAAATTTTAAAAAGTAAAATTCAAATTATCTGCACACTATTGGGTGAAAAACTTAAATTTTTTTAGCTTATTTTTGTTTGAATTGATTTTTTTTAAATTCTAGAAATGAAACCAACGTAAGCGACATATAATTGCAAGATGAACACCCAAGTCCCAAGAAATAAAAATCCTTTTCACATTGAAAGTTAATTTCTTTTTAAAAATCAAAGTGCAGATTTATACCTTTTTCCGCTTTATGTATTTCAAAATTATTTATTTATCGTGCATTTTAATTCAAATAAATCATTAATCTTTCTAAATTTAACATAGAAAATCATTTACTATTTTTAAGATCACTAATGACTAATATGAAAATGATAATTTAAATGACTTTCAAATAGGTTCATGTACACACTTATCTTGATGTAAATGCTTTAATTATAATTATCTACTAAGTAGATCTATTTTTGCTGAAAGTATTTTTTTTCATTTCCACATCCATTTCATCTAAATGTGTGCATTTTCTCTTCGAATGTGTAGAAGAAGAAATAAGAAATGACCTTTGATCTGAATTTTTGTTTTAAAATTTATTTATTTTAAACTGTTGCTTTTATTTTTCAACCAGAAAGATATTTTGTTGATATTACTCATCGATTTTTAAAAATAACAATTTTTTAAATAAACATTTGTCATTTGTGTCGTTGAGTGTTAGGAGAGGAATATTAAGAGAGAAAACAAATACAAGAAATGATATCTAGAGTAAGAGAAAAGGAAATCGACAGAGAGAGAGAAAGAGAGAGAGAGAGAGAGAGAGAGAGAGAGAGAGAGAGAGAGAGAGAGAGAGAGAAGAATGAGGACAATGTGAGAGGAGGAGAATTATAGAGAGGGGGGAATGAGAGAGGGAGATGGAGACACTGAGAGATAGAGTGAGAGAGGGGGGACAGAGAATCAACAATGTGGAGACACAGAGAGAGAGAGAGAGAGAGAGAGAGAGAGAGAGAGAGAGAGAGAGAGAGAGAGAGAGAGAGAGAGAGACTGAGAGGGAGGAGACCGTGAGAATTTAAAATGTATCAATGATTACTTCAGAACTTATTTTTTTACGTTGATATTAATGATATTTTGTTCTTAAATTTTCTCCAGTGTTCATATGCCTCGTTAAAATATTATATTATTTACATTTTTAACCCTGCATTGTTTTTAGATGTGTGTCATTTAGCCTAGCTAGGTGCCACATCGTATGATTATATATTTTGTTGTTGTTTTATTTACACATGTCTATTTGTATACACTTTATTGATTTACACATATTGAAACATTCCTGGAGGAATCCTGCACATGTATTAAGTAACCTTAATTTTAATAGTAAAAGTTATGTCACTGTTTGTTACGGTTGCGTTGGATCGATCTATTATGTCGTATTTGTTTAATCGCTTATTCATTTAGTGTTTTCTTTCAGTTATGTAAGGGTTATGAATTATTTTTGTTTCGTGTATTTATTTTTGTTTATTATATTGGTTACTCATTTCTTTATGTGTGTTGACCGCTATGAAACAATTAAAAACTTTAAAGCGAAATTATTATCATGTAACTAAATTTAAATCTTTGAACATAGTAAGACTTTATGCACTACTTCATGTCAGCATCCTTTGATATATTTTTTAAATAAATAAAATTAATTTATTTTTTAGTAAAGCAAAATAAACATTCAACTTGCTCGGCGACGACATAATACTTACAATTTACTAGACTAGAGACTACAGCGTTCTGTAAATAACTTTTTGTAATATATATTTTGGATTATCAAGCTTTCGGGCGCATTGAATTTGAAAGATACTTATTACACGTGGTTAAATTTCTGAAGTATTAATAACATTTGTATTCATGGTAAGCTCAGAACAATGTTAAAATATATAGAGAGACAAGCAAAAAAGCTGCTCATGTTGTTGACTTATTTGTACCCTGGCCTTTGAAAATTGCATACTGGGTACGATACAGGACAGAATAAACTATGACATTTTAAAAATGTGTTATGTCCTTGATATCTCGTTAAATTTACATTTGTCAATGAAAATCGCGCTTTTCCCAATTTTATTGCAATCGTGGGTTTTTATGGTTTTTTTTATTCAGGAACACTTTGTGAGTTATTCACGACTCTTATCGCTTGTTTCGCTCCTTGTAATCACAATGCTAGATGACACTAGATGGCCACATTTTATGGTGCAGACAGCTCCCAAACATAGGATGATGTGTTCCTTCTTCAGATCAATTAAAAACCCTTGGATCAAATGGACAGCACAACTTGTATAGAACAATGAGATGGGGCAAAAATCGTTAATGCATTGAGGAAGCCAAGTTCTAATAATAATGAGCTTATGAAACATCAAGTTAAATTACTCTTGTTCCATTGTAAAAATAAAAACGATATAAAGGTGAACTCTTCGTGGAATAAGGAGTGGGGGGGGGGGGGCGCTGTGACTAAATCAGAACTTGCACAGGTCAGCACAGATTCTGGCTACGCCTTGATTCCACCCATCATTTTAACATATTTGATAAATATCCTAAGGAAATATGTCACCTGCAGTGTCTAAGAAAACGTAAAGGATTATTCGCCTCCCGGCCTCCAGTAAGGGATATTTGAAATATTTTATCACCTGCTATCATCTCGGAAATTTACTTAACAACACCCCCCCCCCTGACGTTTCATGCTTATACCTACTCTGGAAATAGGAGACTTATTTATTTTCAATTTTTATAAAGCTCATATTAGGCAGAAAACATGTTTTTTTGGGCAACCGGCCCCAGTTACTGATAATTTAAATAATTTGTTCACCTGTTACCATCGCGGGAGTGTACTTAACAACTTCCCAAAGTTTCATTTTTCTACATACACGGGAAGTATGAGAATTAATGATTTTCAGTTTTTATAACGCTCATTTAAGGAAAAAAATACATCTGCGCCCAAGCCCCCCCCCCATTAGCGGGCATTGTAAAGAAAAATTAACCAGTTATCGTCTTGAGAGTGTACTCAATAAATTTCCAAAACTGCATGCTCCTACTGTTACGTCGTTGTCTGGGTTACTTGTTATGACAAGACGGACTGGTCAACTCAAGTAATAACTCCAACACTCTTGAATATCTATAACTTTATTAAAACATAGGTTCCTCCATTAACAACACGTCCTATCTCTCCCTCACAGCAACTGTCTCTCTCTACTCACTACGTCACGCTCACACTTTTACGTCATCCCCTTTCATACCGTGCGCACCGCACCGCACCAAACACAAGTAACACATTGACATGTCAGGGAAAACCCAATAACTCCATAATGTTTCCCTGACACCTACCTAAACGGGAAGTTTAATGAGTCTGTTTAATGTAGCTCATATAAGGGAAGGAAAATACATTTGGGACCCCCGGCTTTTAGTAATTGATACTTTTATATTACCATCGCGGGAGTTAAGTCAGCTACTTCCCAAAGTTTCATGCTTTTACCTACATGGGAAATTTGAGAATTAGGGATGAGTCAATTTTCATAAAGGTCATAAAAGGAAAAAACGTTTTTGGGCCCCCCCCCCGGCCCTTCATGAGTGGGAAATTTAAAATTCTTTTTCATATTTATTGTTGTAAGAGTGTACTCAACAATTCCCCAATGTTTCATGCTTCTACCTACCCCACAATCGGAGAATTATTGATTTTCAAGGTAAATATAGCTCATTTAAGGAAAAAAATACATTTTGGCCCCCCGGTCCCCCATAAGTATGAATTTTAAAATTCTTTTCCACCAGTTATCGTCAAGAGATTGTGCTCATTACATTCCAAAAGTTTCATGTTTTTACCTAAACGGAAAAACAGAGCATTAGTGATTAGTCGAATTTTAATATAATAAAAAAATACATTCGGGCTCAAGCCCCCCCCTTGCTCGGCGACGACATAATA
>MUZC01002780.1:363470-383084 GCA_002072015.1 Radix auricularia
TTTTTGTTTTCCCGCCACCCCCCCCCCCCCCCCGCCTCTCCTTGCACTTTTTATGACGAGCAAGTCTGCGGGGTACGATGCACTATGCCTCCCTCCCCCGCTTGCGTTCAGCACTTTTTCGCGATGCCTTCAATTCAGAGAATGTTTCAAAAATATCTTGAAAACAATTAAGTTACAGTGATGGTTTATAGTCCGTTTTTAAACACATGCCTCACCTTTTTCGTCATGATGCCGACTGAGTGTCAACTCACGAATCAAAAAAATATAAAAAAAATAAATAGTAGTATTAGCATAATTAAATACAGCTTTAGTCGTAGCTGTAATTAAGCACATATCACATTTTTACGACTGTCGTAGCAGCAGACGACCCGGTCGATGTTGCTAGCGTTACGACATGTCTAAAATCTAAATATTTTTATTTTAACAGATTTATTCAACGTATCTGCTTTTCAGAATAATAACAAAAATTATCAGCATACTCATTATGATTTTTAAAAAAAAATAATAATAAATGAAATTTAAAAAAAAAAAAACATGACGGCAACGGGATTCGATCCCGCTATCGATAGTTCCGAAGCAACCATGCTATCACTTGATCTAGCGGAGCTACTGACAAAGTGTAATATTTTAAATTCATAACTGTTTTTCATTTAATGGCTCAATCTAGATTTTGTTTTAATCCTTTAAATTCATTAATAAGCTTTTCTAGTGATCATGATATTTCATTATGAGAATTATAGTTTAGTATTTAAGTATTAGTAATAGCATAATTGAAAATACAGAAAATTGTTTACGACATGTCGTAACTTGTCGTAACGGCAGACAACCCGCGCGGATGTTGCTGACGTTACGACATGTCGTAGCACCAGCCACATCCGCACGGGTTGTCTGCCGTTACTTTGTCGTAGCAGTAGACACTCCGTATATTATTTCAATTAAATTTATTTGACCAAATTTTGATATTTTAAGGCCTTCGCCTTTCTTCTTTACTTTGCTATGAAATGTGACTTTGACTTAGAGTCTAAGTCTTAGACTTAGAGTTAGAGGAATATTACTTAGAGTATGGGGTGGCTTGAAAAAAGACATTAAAAGATATGGCAAAATCAAGTTAAGAATTTGAAAGAAGATAAAAATTAAAACAAACATTTCATGGATCAGAATTTCAAGAAATAGATTCTTAATTTCTTTTATGAGAATAATTGCATTTAAAAATTCTGTGTCCAAAAATGGATCTCTTAAAGCATGTCCACTATCATGAAATTTCTTTTGCTGCCTTAAACTACACATCAAGACATCTCCTCACCAATGTTCTCTCTAAGGTTCATAGGTCTGTGTGCAAAGTAAAAAAAAAGACTTGTAGTTGTATGCAAAGTTGTGCAACATTAATTTTTTTGCGCAATATTTTAAAAATTTTGCTACGTGTTAATTATTAACTGTTGTTGGTCAGATATCTGCGCGGCAGCGAAGCACAAAGAAACATTGCATCTCACAAATCCATCTGAAATATCTCATTATATTGGGATGTAAGATCACCAAACAGGAAAATGTGCAACAGTGGGCTAATTTAACAACTGATTTTTAAATCTGCTTAGTTAAATAGTATTATGTTAATCAACTTAAATAAATTGTTGTAGATGATGGAAGGCAAACACGGTAAATGTCTGTTCAGGTGAGTGTTGATAAGCAAAAAACATTTTTTTTACAGAAGTTAAATGCATTAAAACTTTTGAAAGAAAATTGAAAGATAGCATTAATTATTATTTTGTGTTATATTACATTCATACATAGTTATGGACTATAAAGTACATATATGCTTTTTTCTGTTTCAGGTATGGACATTTTTTATTGCGTACATGCTTTGCGTGGTTTTTCTTTGGAAACCAGGATCAAACTGGCTTAGGTTTCTTTCAGCGCCTGTTTGGATTTCACTTCTACTTTATTTTGCAAATGTGGCTGGCCCATTGAAAGTTCCTCTTTTCATACTAATGATTTTAGTAATGGTTGTTGGTGTAGTAGTGCAAATGGGAAGTTCTCAGAAAAAAGGTAGAGATATCATTTTAGAAGTTATCGCTGTTTTTATTATTGTTTTTGCTAATTTTTTGTCTGGGCAATTAAAAAATCTTTTTATTATTTCAGCTTTGATTATTTTATTTAGGTTTTAATAAATAAGTGCTATACTTTAAATAATGATTTATCTGTACAGTTAATTATATTTATTTTACATCCTGGATTTACTGAGTAGCTTCATTGTCAAATATTGTTTAGTTTTAACCCAGAGTTTTGTCCCATGATATATTTTAAATAAGAACTTTAAAATTCAATATCTATAATCACGTAAACCAACTATTTGATTACCAGTTTATGTCAATGTTATTTTTGTATTTAATATTTTCTTGTTCCAATAATCCTAGCTGTATTAGAGTAAGATTACTGTTTAAAAATTATTCATTTAACAAGGATTAAGTGCAAGGGGCTGCTATAGCCACCAGTTTTGCTGATAGACTTTTATGGTCATAAGTATAAGTTACCACAATTATTGCAAGTCTCTTGATCATACCAATCCCCACAACAGCATGTGTATGGGCAACTTGTTCAATACTGACACAAAGAAACATGTGGTATCCGATTATTGACATAAAAAACTACATACTGGATTAGGGCAACCGAAAAAAAACTGAATCACCTAAAAATTTAAAGTTTGAAACATTTATTTGTCTTTTAACTAATTGATTTTCACCAGTTTTCCAAGCAAGATATTCACACAATTGACATCTATACACCCTGGTTTGCTGCAGTTGCCCTTGGCATGGAAACCCATTTATTTTCTTGAGGAAATATTTTTGTCACAGTATGCCACTGTGCCCCCCCCCCTTGCATGCCTCCATTCACTTTCACTTCATCTATTTGAGACAAATTGATACATGTAAATCACAAAAATGCAAAATTTTCTTTTATACTCACACTCCCCCCACATATGTGACCCTGCTTATGATATAATTTCAAAGGTAGATTTAAAAAAACCTTACACATGAAACAGCCAGTACTAGCGATAATGCTCACTTGTGAAATCACATAGCATCATAGTAGCAAAAATTATTTCAAAGCTTCATAGAATCTTTTAGACTTTTATGAAGCCTCAGAATTTCAAGAAAAATATTCATTAGTGCATGATGGCGAGATTATGCTGCACATGCTGCTTTCTTAAAGTTACAAGACTAAATGAAATGAATGCTCTCTGAAAAGTTTTCTATCGTTTCCTCTGCAGAAAAAAATGAGGGTATGACATCTGAATCTTTTTGTTTAGCTCTTGCATCTGCTTTGGGATTTTATTCGATGGCTGCAGCTGATGAGGTATTTTGATTTGGTACTTTTAATATTTCAACCAACAAAAATTATGAGAATGTTGTTAGTGTGCAAATTTTTTTAAAATGAAACATTTTTTTCTATTAAGGCTATTAAACACGAAACCATTTTTTTTCCTCTCTGAAAAAGTCAAAACCAAAGTCTTCAACCGAATCAGCCACCGTCGAGGAAAGTCCAGTCATTCGTGCCCCTGACAATGTAGCTCCTACAAAGCCAACCAGTCTAAGTCTGCCTGTTAAAACTGACTCCACCCACAGCACTGTAAGTTTTTAATACCGTCTGGGTCTTAATTTACCAAGTATATTGTGTGTAATGTGTTTTATTTAGGCAAACTAAATGATGAAATTTAGGGTTGGACTCAAAAGCATAGCCTGACTGAGATGGCTGAGAGTCCTAAGGAAAGGGGAAAAACTATTTATATTTTGTTATGGTCCCTTTCATATTCAGAGAAAAAGTAATTTTGTAATCTAAACAGTATAAGTGTTGGCCTTGAACTCTTCTACAGTTCTAGAGCAGTGTTTCTCAAAGTGGTGGACAGGTGCCGGTCCGTGGGTCATCCGCCGCAGGTCTGCAGAAGTTATCAAGAAAGGACAGAAAATATAATTATAATCCTTCATTTGCAACCATTTAGATTGTTAATTTTTCGGCAATAACCACATAAAATGAAATAATAAAATGAAATAAATTACATTTCGCTACCACGTTAATACAGGTAAAACAGAGCACTGGTCCCTACAGCAATTCATGCCGTTCGACCATATTAAAAAGTTTGAGAAGCACTGTTCAAGAGAACTTGGAGATTTATTTGTTGTTGAACTCCCAGTAAATTTTAATGTTATGTCTTAATTGTATTACAAGGTCTTGTTGTTTTTTTTAAAGTTTGAGATCCAAGTAATGAACATGAGTGTAACTTCTTAAATTTCAAACTCAAACATCAACAGAAGGAGACATCAGGTGATAGCCAGGGGGAGAGGTCTGGCAAGTCAATGGTGGACCAGTACTTCACAGCTCTGTTATGGGGCCATGTGGTGGTCAGGTTGTGGATGCATGTTTGGATCATTTCGCTACTTTTTATGGTACCCCTGCTGCACCTGGGCTTCAAAAAGATTGGTGAATATCTGCATACACTTTTTTATAGTTTTCATTTTTTGTGTGTTCTTAATGAAATAAGTTCATCACTTTGTCATTATTATTACAAAGTTTACAGTTTTTAAATTGTTGAGGCAAGTATATAATAGTTTAAGAATTACATTTTTTATTTAAAGTTACTTTTGATAATAAGATCAACAGTGCCACAAGTATTTGATCAATGGGTCTGGGTCAACATGTATATAACAAAACTTGTATTCTGAAATCTTTAATGTCTGAAATGTTTGTACACCCAGATTGTTTTGATCTAACCCCCAAAAAAGTATTTATGCTTGAGCCACATCTTTCAGAATTATATCACACACACTTGATTCCAAATTATTTCTTGGATTTAAAATATGAAAAAGTGGAGTTAATTTCTCATCTAAGACCATGAGAAATTTCAAAATTGCCAGTGTTAAAAAATTTTATATTCAAGTTTTAGTTCATGTTGAATACTTAAGAAAGAGCTACTCTGAGCAATGTCTGGTTTCTTATTGAAAGAGGATAGTAACTTTGTTGAGAATTTTTGCTCAGAAAACTAACTCTTCATGTATGGAAACTTCACATTTGGTTGCTGTCCACAAAATTACAGTTGTAGTTGTCTTCTCTCTGGTCATATTTTACATTGTGTTTCTGCTTAACACACAATACTGAAAAAAAGTTATGAGAATATTTAAACTGGGAAACATGGCATTTGTTTTTAAAAACATTTATAGTTAAGTGCTAAAGTTTGAAACATTTTTGTTTTTGTTCCTAGTTCAACAGTTCAAGCCTGAAGGTATGCTGCATGCCACAGCAGAGAACGCAAAGAGGGCAGCAGCCAGTTGGTTGGAGGCCAGAAAGCAAGTCCTTATGCCACAATGTTTGAGAGGCCTTGGTAGTCTGCTCTTGAAGGGAGACAGAAAGGTCAATGAGTTCATTTTTGGGATCATCTCAATATTTTTATGGAGGAGTAAAAATAAATATCTGTGCAATAATAAATTTGATTGATAATTATACCAGCTTCAAAAGTAAAAATGTATTTGTAAAAATAATAGAGAACAAAGATAAATTAAGATAGAAAAATAAATACTAATAGGATGATGAATAGTAATGTTTTGATGCGTTTGATAAATGTAGAAAATAATGGACTTAAATTTTTTGTTTGAATTTTAAAGAGAACTTTGCAACTTGTAAATGATAAATTTATGTCAAATTACATGACAAAAACTATATCTTAACGTTTCAAGCCCTATAAGGTTCTCTGTAAACTTCCATCTCTGTACAGCAAGGATTTCACGCTTATTGTGATCAAATGGTTATGAAATTTTAAAAAATTGTGTGAAATGTATATCTAATATAATTATTGTCATACTGACAAGTGATCCTACATGTCTGAAAGTCACAAGTCCCGAGACTGCGCTCTTCTTGGGGCTTTCCCCGAAGATCTCCTCAGCTGTCCCTAAGGGACATAAGAGCTAAGAACACCCCCCTCCAGCCCCCATCCGAGGGGTTGCTTCTGAAGTGGTCACCTGGGAATCCTGGACAGAAAGTTAAAAATGCCTCCCACTAAATTGGCCTCACAATTGGCTACCACTTCGGCAAAGAACACGAATCTCAATGGTTAGGACCGCCACAATGTAGGGGGTCATAAATGACCTACTTAAGGTGTGACCCCACTGGAAGGTTTCCTCAGAGCTGGCGTCTGCTGCGTTCTTAGTGGTTCCTTTTGATAATCCATACTGGCCCTCCTGGCCCTAAACCAGCACCACTCAATGGCGTTGCTATTAAAATTGAGTGGGACGAAGTGGATGCTTTCGGAGTAACCCGACCCTCAACTGGTACTTTGGTTTTTTCATCATTGGCATTGCATTTAAATGCTTTGCCTAAGATCCGTACATTGACTGTAATCATATGTGACTAGCACCTAACACCTAGCATATTGGACTTCGGCATTGCCATTCAATGCCTGTCAGGACTTGTTGAGCCCTGTAGAGGCCATCTCTTCTTGACAGCGTCAGACTGACCTTAACTTTTAGGATAAGAATGGTTATTTTACTTATCCAAAAGACCGTCTTGAGTTTAATACTATTTTTACCTGTAGTTTAGTACTATAATTTGTACAAAAAAATTTAGCAAAATCACATCTTCAAAAATAAAAAAGTAAAAACTTCCACAAAACTTCATGAATCGAGCGGTAACACTAGCGAAGGCAACCGCTGCCATTGCCGTAAGTCGACTAAAGCTTTTCTCTTTAAATGAAGTATTTATACTTTCTATGATTTCATTACTAAAGAGAGTGCTATCGAGGCGCAGTTTACTGCACTTTGGGATTAGAGTCAAGGTGCGCATTACTGTGCTTTGGGACATTTAACGTTAAAGTAGTAAGGTTTTAATGAGTTAAAAAACAATTTAAAGGCTCTCAATTGCCCCCTTTTCTTGTAGCCTCAAAATTCCATCAAGCACACCATAGTTTTTATATGAATTTATTAGAAGGTAATTCTGTAACATATTCAGCATGGATTTGAACTTGAATTCTCTTTCCCACAGATCATTTCTATATTGGAACCAGGACTTGACCAAGCCACAAGTGTACTATTTATATTGATGTTGTTGTTTGGTACCTTCCTCTTCTCCATCATAGGCACTGTTCAGGTAATGACACACCTCGTCTAACTGTCAGATGAGGATGTATATCATTCAACTGTGTACTTTCCCCCTCACCTTTGTTTCCAAACAAACCAACTAAAATATATAATATTAAAATATGTCTCTTATTTTTTCATCTGCTTAATATTTTGTAAACTTATTTCTCTTTAAAATAATATTTTCATATTATTTCTCACTTTTTGATGCTTAAATTAATTTTTGATTGGTTGACTCTGTTGTTCTATTTCTGTAACTATTTCTGTTACCAGATTCAAAGGGAAAGCATGTACATGATCACATCCACACAAAATATTCTCAATAAAACAGTGAACTCTGAGCTCTCTGAGTAAGTCCTTTCTGGTTTTAGTAGGGTTTTTTTTTTTTCATTGTAGAGGGTTTTTTAAAGACTTGCATGCTGGATGTCAGAGGGGTTTAAACTAAGTCTGTCCCTAGCTTGTCAAATGAAGTTCAACTACCAGCAAAATCATAGGCAAGGTAACTGAATGGCAAAACATTTAGGAGAAAGAAAACTCTTTATTGTTATCAAACCTGGACTTGGAGTGCTGTTGGTTACATGACTTGACACAGCAAATGTTTTTACAACTCATGTGATGCTACTTATGCCAAATTGTATCCTTCACACACAAGGTTCGGCAATGCTATCCAGATGTGAGGTTGTTGAGTTGTTGTTGAGCCTTTTCGTCCATGAGGGACATCTACCGATCATCGCCGGCGTCTGTACTTCCTCCTAGGACATAGGCCACCTACAAGAGACCTCCAGGCATCTCTATCCTGGGCCATTTTCTCCAGGATCTTCCATTCATGGCCAATTCTCTTGATGTCTGCCTCCAATTCTCAGCGCCAGGTGTTTATTGGACGGCCTCTTTTCCGTTTACTCTGTGGGTTCCATTTCAGGGCTTGCCTTGTTGTATTAGAAGCAGGTTTCCTTAGTGTATGACCGATTCACCTCCACCGCTTTTGAATAATCTCTTCCTCGATGGGTTTCTGTTTAGTCCGCTGCCACAGTTCCTGGTTGCTGATTTTGTCCGGCCAGTGAATTCTGAGAATCCTACTTAGACAATTGTTAATGAAGGTCTAGATTCTGGTCAGGTTTACAGCCGTTGTTCTCCATGTCTCAGCTCCATATAGCAGCACTGGTTTCACCATAGCGTTAAAAATCCTTACTTTTAACTTGCTGCCTAAGTTGTTGGCGACCCAAACGTTCTTGAGTTGCTGGAAGGCTGCTCTTGCTTTTCCGATCCTTATTTTGACGTCGGCATCTGTACCACCTTGTTTATCTACCATGCTGCCAAGGTAAACAAAACTCTCCACCTCCTCAAGGGCTTCTCCTTCAAGCATGATGGGTGATGTACTGGTGGCATTAACCTTGAGGATTTTACTCTTCCCTTTGTGTATGTTGAAGATGTGAGGAGGGGGGTGATTTACTGTATGGTCAACCAACTCATGCTATATAAAAAATCTTTGGCCTTGTGATTTTACCCTGAAAAGTTTACACATTTTAGACTTAGCTTTGTCATTCTTTTTTTTTATTGAATCTTTCGTTAAGTCATTTCATACATATTACAAAAGGGTTAAACTGCTATAAAGCTTTTAAGATAATAGAGTTGCAGAGGAAAAATGTCCATAAAACAAAGTTATGGTTTTTATAAAAGTCTAATTGGTGAGAGAACTAGTTAACGAGTCATTAGCTTGATCTGATATCTATTACTGATACTCAATCCCAACTGTTCCATTTTAAAAAGATGGATGACCAATGCTGAAGAGATGAGGCAGACAATGTACCAGGTCTTACAGAAAACTCATGAACATGGCAGGAACTTCATTGCATCCAAGGTATTTTACAACACTGGTACAGATGAACCTGATTTATTACAGGATTGTAGTTAGCATCAAGGAAATTAAATATTAAGTGTTATCTAATGCAGTGCTTCTCAAAATTTTTAGTATGGTGGACCAGCAGGAACTTTTTCCATTGCATCACGGACTGGTGCACTATTTTCCCTACACTGAAAATTTTTTCTGTCCTTTTTTTTTGAGAAATTCTGCGGACTGTCAGCGAATGACCCACAGACCTGCACCGGTCCACAGACAACCACTTTCAGAAGCACTGATCTAATGGTTATTGTGGAAACAATGACTGAATCTTTTATTCCAAAATCTATATTGTAAATTTTGCCTAATCTAAAATTTATTATGTCATGTTTCCAGGTAAATGAATTTCTGCCTGTGGAAGGGTCACAAGAGGAGAGAGATAACATTGTCAATCAAGTTCTTGATGTCTGGGATAAACTTTACGCTTCAATGTTGTCTATGAATGAACAGGTATCGTTAGATGTCTTTCACATATACAGTAAAGGGTGTATAATATACCTTAAATTATGTTATATTATATTTAAATAATTGACAAATCATTTATTTAAAAATGCTTTCAACAAAAATTCTTTCAGGAATTATTAGGAATTATAAAATTGATTACCGTTTCAGTATTTTAGCTGTAAATGTTGTTTTCAGCCCTTAGTGTAACCCTCCTGATGAAGATGGTATATTTTCTTGCAGAGCAATACAACCTCTGACACTGAGCCCGTGATATCATCTGATATGAACTCACTGAGGGCCATGCTGAGCCGTGCTAAGGACATGCTGCAAATTTCTGCAGCTGTAGAGTTTGTCAAAGCCAACTTGGGAATGTTTGTTTCTGTACGTTCATGTTTTACTTTTTTTGTTTAACGCTACTCTTTACAATACATCAGACACACACAAATGATATTGTTGGCAAATACTTCTTTTATAAGAAGAGTATTTTTCTTTTCCAGATTTAATTTATTTTTAATTAAGCATTATTTTATTAACTAAAACGGCCTACTGCTATAAATTTATTTTCTTATTCAAGATGAGTGCAGAATTTATAAATCATATCTTTTTGGAAACGAGATAAAATCTTAATCACTAGAAATTAAGCTTGTTAACGGTTAATAGGCTAACCGGTCCTCAGATCAGGATCGGTCATCTTTATTCAGGACCGCAGGACCGTGTAACAGAAAAGAAAACAACAACAACAAAACAAAAAAAAAAAAACACTAGCGGTAACGTAGTGAAAAAAAACAACACAAGCCGTAACGCGCCTCTCCCTCTCGCTTCTCCCTCTCGCTTTGTCACGGTGAGTAAAAGCGATACCACGATCCAGCTGACAAGTAGCCTAGGTTGGCATTCAAACTAATCAAACCTTCAGTCTCCAAGCTGTAAGCGTGCGTACATGACGCGTTATAGCCTTGCTTCACTGAAGTGCACAACTAATAGTATTAGATTCTAACAGTGCGTGTTTGATGTCAACAACGGTCAAGGCCGAGGCTGTTTCTATTTATATTTATTATAGTCTGTTTCTTATAAAGACAAAGAAAGCTATAAAAGCATATGACCCCGTGACCTATCCGCATTTTCTGATCCCCGTTTATAGTCCATTTCAGGCATTGAAAAAACGTATTGGCGCACGCCGCTTAGTGAAGTACATGTACCTTTATTACGAAAGACGTAGCAAAGATACCGGGCGATTAATTGGCCCACAAATTCGAGTTCGGTCTTTTAGTGATAGTTTTCCTGCCTATCAAAGGCATTTGTTTACCACATTAACAGTACAGCGAGTGTAGCTCAAACCCTATTTGAACAGAAAAAAACGGGGAGGGTGAACGTGTGAATCGCAAAATTCAATTATTCTGGCGAGTTGACAATTGAAAAATAATATGTTTTTTAAAAAAATAAATTCCATTTTATCATCATTGTTTACTCCGTAGCTTTATAATTTTATTATATTATTAATTTTAATACGCGAGTTGACCGGCATCACACACAAGAGAGGTAAACATGACGTCAAAACGGACGTGGCGAGGCGTTGCTTTTTGAAAGTAATGAAAAATACCTCGCTAACTTTAACGAACGATTGAACCTGTCCTTTTATTTAGACCCACAACGGACGGGGCGAGGCGTTGGTTTTTGAAACTAATGAAAAATACTTCGCTAATTTTAACGAACGATTGAACCTGTCCTCTTATTTAGACCGGTGAACTACGAGTACTCAAAATAAAATATAAAAAAGACAATTAACCATCACTGTTTAGTTAATTTTTTGGATTTAAAAAAAAAATGCTATGAATTGAGGGCAATGCGGAAAGAGCTGAACGCAAGGGGGGGAAGCGGGTTTTGATGCCATCAGACAACGCGAGGTGACAACATTCTCTTGTTAGTTCTCAAAACATTAGGGATATAAGGACGAACGGTTAACCGGTCTTTTTTTGAATGGTTAGCCGGTCCTCAAAAACGAGCGGTCTTAACAACCTTACTAGAAATCTTATTATGCATAGCTGTTTTTTTTTAATCAGTGAAAAAGCTAATATGTTGGATTTTTTTCCCCATAAAATTTATCATACTTTTGTTGTAAATAATTTATAGCTTAAAATTGTTATTACATGCTTTGTGTTGGTTTTATGAGAGAATGGGATTATTGCAAGATAGCAACATAAGTTTAAAAAGGGGTAGAAATTAAGGTATAATAGGGGTATGTATCAGAGGAAAATATAATATTATTGTGTTGTGTGTATAACCCAAAATAAAGATTATGCTTTGAATATCTATTTTATTTAGTGGTATTTTATATTATGCTTTAAATCCTCTTCAAGCTTTATGTAAATTCTAATGAGGGCATATGTTGATATTTTATTTTAAGAGTATTTGTTATAAATCCAATAACATTGTACAATTTTTTTATCAGGTCTTAGAGTCTGTTTGGACTGTATTAAAAGGCAACATGACACTACTAATCAGTCATAACATCTATTCTGTCAGGTCTTAGAGTCTGTGTGGACTGTATTAAAAGGCAACATGACACTTCTAATCACAGTCATAACATCTATTCTGTCAGGTCTTAGAGTCTGTGTGGACTGTATTAAAAGGCAACATGACACTACTAATCACAGTCATAACATCTATTCTGTCAGCTGTGTTGGGTGGAGGAACAGCCATCTTGAATTTCGTAATATCTGCCGTAAGTAATCTAAAAAAATCAGCTGCCAAGCTTCCCTGACCTTTAAACGAGTGAAAGTTAAGTGTAGTTTAACTCTTAATGTGCCATAAAGTTTTCGGAAAACTTCCGCCCCAGTCCCATAACAATATTCCGAATTGCGATCAACTGGTAATGAAATTTTAAAAATTGCTAAAAATGTATTTATAATATTATTGTCATAGTGACTTCATCTTTGAAGATAAGAATGGTTATTTTACATAAACCAAAAGACTGTATTGAGATTAAAACTATTTTTACCTGTAGTTTAGTACTATTATTTTAGTAATAAACTAAAGCGAAATCGCATCTTCGATTAAAAAAACCCCGTAAAATCTAACAAAAAACTTCGCGAATTGAGCAATTACACTAACGAGGGAAACAGCCGCCATTGCCGGAAGTCGAAAACATCGTTTTTCATGCACTGAAGAGTTTTTATTTTCTGTAATTTCATTTCTAAAGGTAGTTCTATCGAGGCGCGCATTAACGCGCTTTAGTAACAAAATAGGTAAATTCCGCATTATCAGCTTTGGCGCATTAAGAGTTAAACAAATAAATGTTTGGGGGAAAAAAAGAACAACCTATTATCTCATGCATTGAAAACGCACAAATTTCTAAAACTGCTCATTGTCATAAGTTTTCTCTGATGCTGATACACTTACTTAAACAGATCATCTTTTTGACCACTTTGTTCTACCTGCTCGCCTCAAGCGGGGATACATATAAACCTGCGGAACTCTTCAGTAACATGAGTCCAGGATCAACAGGAAGTCGTTTTGGACAAGCTGTGGAACAAGCTATCAGGTACCATGTCATACTCAGCTGAAAGATATTCAATTGGTTTTTTTAAAATACTATATTGATAGTTCTTGGTAAACAAAATAATTTTCTGAGTTAATAACAATAGTAAATTAAGGATTTTATGAAATTTCCCCATAGAACCTAAAATATTTTATATTTTAATTTGCAGTGATTTTAACTGTATATTTAACTTTGTGACAGATATTCTAATTAAAGAAATTTTCAGTTAAATTTCATTAGATGGGGTATGCCATGTAATAAATTCAACCATCTGTTTCATTAAATGGGGTATGCCATGTAATAAGTTCAACCATCTGTTTCATTAAATGGGGTATGCCACGTAATAAGTTCAACCATCTGTTTCATTAAATGGGGTATGCCACGTAATAAGTTCAACCATCTGTTTCTTTAAATGGGGTATGCCACGTAATAAGTTCAACTATGTGTTTCATTGAATGGGGTATGCCACGTAATAAGTTCAACCATCTGTTTCATTAAATGGGGTATGCCATGTATAAGTTCAACCATCTGTTTCATTAAATGGAGTATGCCACGTAATAATTCAACTATCTGTTTCATTGAATGGTTTGAGTTATAGCACTCGCTCTGTTACTAACATTTCATTTTATTTCTCAGTGGTGTATTTAAAGCATCTCTGAAAATGGCCACATTTTATGGGCTGTACACGTGGCTTGTTCATCTCATTTTTGGTCTGGACATAGTCTTTATCCCATCAGGTAATTAATCCTTTGGTTAATGGGAGAAATTCTAAGCCTTACCAAATACCATGCTCTTTTTATTTAGGGCCCACGCTCAATACTTGGATCATTATGGCTTATTTGATTTTTCCCATTTAATGTCAGGTCCCTATCAAACCTGGATGGACTCGGGGATAACCTGAGGACCTGGTAGGGGTTCCAGCTTCCACCAGGGCTCAAACCCATGGCTCTCTCTGATTGCTAGTTGAGTGCACTGCTGTTCCCAGCCTCCACCAGGGCTCAAACCCACGCTAGTTAAGAGAACTGCTGTTTGGCCACCATCCATGGCATTTGCTCCTCTCAAAAACTGCTTTCAAATTAAATAACAAAACAGTATTAATTTTCAATAACAATATTTTTAAAAGTTAGATTTATTAATTGGATAACTATGTGGACTTTCACACAAATTTTAAAATAAAAATGACCCTTAGCAATTAAATTTTTTAATGGTTTTATGATTAACTGGTCCTAAGTGCTGTACCTGTTCTGTTTAATCTGGACCTGTTAACAGTAGCTTCAACTCATTAGTATTTAACCTGTTACCTGGAACTCCCGTTTTTGTTCAAATCTTTAAACAGTTTTTAAGTTTCCATCTAAATATAATCCTGGTGAGTTGTTGTGAGAACTTAAAAAAGGTAAAATACCTGGCCACCACTAACCAATGACTTTTTGAAAGGTCAACGGGTCCTAGAAAACAAGAGGTCTTAACAACCATTAGTGAATGTTTTCCTTATTGTTGAATTCTTTGCATCTTTGTCCAGCTCTAGCTGCTGTGTTTGCTGCCATCCCATTTCTTGGGCCATACTGGGCGGCTGTGCCAGCAGTGATACAGCTGTGGCTGGTTAAAGGTCAAGGGCTAAATGCCTTGTTGCTGTTTTTAGCCCACATGATGCCAGCATACGTCGTGGACACCGCCATTTACAGAGAGATAGAAGGGTCAGTATTATAATAACTTAAGTTGCTGGAAAAAAAAATATGTCACTGAACTCTTCTGAAGAGATTCATTTCCTGCTGGAACCAAATCTTATCTTCCGTGATTGTTTAAAAATTCTAAATTTTAAAAAAAAAATGTTGCTTATTTTGAACAACTTTTTTTTTCTCTTAAAATAGAGACTAATAGATATAAGATAAGACTAATTTGATTATTTCCCCTTCACAGTGGCCACCCTTATGTCACAGGCCTGGCCATAGCTGGTGGAATCTTGTTCATGGGGCTTGAGGGGGCAATTATTGGACCCATCATTCTATGCTGTCTGATTGTTGTGGTCAACATGTACAGTCACATGCTGAAGGCTGAGCCCAGCACTCCGACACCAGGTTAGTGGACACGGCTGTCCATCACCAAAAAATTGTTAGATTTAACATACAAATTGTCTTATTAGATTTAACATACAGATTGTCTTGTTAGATTTAACATACAGATTGTCTTGTTAGATTTAACATACAAATTTATTGGACTCTCTTAGATCAATCAATACCAAGGGAATCAACTCTGTTAGGTGTAACATTAAATACAAGGCTGGTCGAATCAAACATTCAAATTAATTTAACTCTAGAACTTTTTTGTCTTACTGTTTAGCTTGAACATGTTTAGTTTATTTTATAGGATAACAGAAACTTTACCTCTAGTTTTTTATAGCAATGAAAATAATTTTTCTTTGTTGTTGTTGTTTTTTTTTGTTGTAAAAATAGATCTGGATACGGTTAGATGAAAGTGCATTATTATTTTTTTCTGTCTGAAACTGTTGATGATCAGAAACATAAAAATAAATTGAATGTCTAACAGCTAAGAAAGTCCTTTGAGAAATATTTCATTTGTTCTAGTTCATTAACAACTCTCAACAACCCCCCCCCCCTTTCTAGACTACTTCATACCATTCCCTTTTGCTTTCATTTTAATAGTCAATGTTTATAAATTAAAAGTTTATCATTTATGATGGGATAAATTGACATTATTTAAGATTTCAATTTTGATCTAAGAAATCAACTAATGTTTCAGAAATGAATGCTTTAGTAAGTTGCCAGAAATGAGTGAGAAATAAATTTACTGTGTGTGTAATGGGACTAGAAATGCGCATCCGGGCAGAATAGTGACAGTCAAAACAGCGACCGTCATAACTGCGATTTCAAAATAGCGGCTGTGTCACAAGCGTCCTAATACTTATATCTTGACTGCTTGCTCCAAGATTCATACAATTACCGTTACACAAGAATAAAGACACTGCTTGAAATAAAGAAACAACTTTAATGGAGTTTCCTACTTGCCACAACAACGAACACACAAAACTCTCTCCCCTTCTACACATATACCAATGACGTCAACAACACAATCACTTTGCACGCTTTCGCACCACTAACCAATAACTTTAAATACCACAAAAGCAAACATCAAACACACCACCGTGCGCAACTCACAACAACAAGTTACAAGGGCAAATTGGTCATCTGTGACAGGCTGCATCAAAATAGCGACCGTCAAAACAGCGACCATCATAACAGCGACTGTATCAAAATAACGACTTTTTTCTTTTACTTGTGATAATGTTTGAAAAACTTACTGTACCTAGCCTACAATGGAGTTTATAAAATCAAGAAAAGGATGACATGATGAGCCATGTAGGATTTTTGTAGAGAAGGGACAACACAAAATTAAATACAATCAACTGGAGGTGTGTTTAAATAAATGTTGGTGTTTTAAAGAGTGTATACACATTTGAGACCCATTTAAAAAAAATTCTATAAAAAATTAAAAATATAACTGCTATTACTTCAGTCAAATATATTTTGCAGAAAGCTTGATAGAGATTAGCTAACATAGATTCAATCGATTAATTGAGGGGTTTGGCGGTGGTAAGGGCAGAGGTGGCGTGTGGCTGCTTTTTTAAGCTAGAGACAGTTCGACTACAGGACATTTTGATCCTCGGATGTTTCAACCCTCGTTTTTACCCTCGTAACATTGCTGGGTTTTTTTCTTCTAATTAAAAAAATATATATATAATACCGTCGAACCCACTTACCTCGAGCTCGGTTAGCTCGACCACCCTATTATGTCGACGTTTTTTATTGGAACCGCCAAATTCTCTCTTTGTCTTAGCATTTTCTCGTCGTTTAATTCGATTTTTTTAAGTCGCCGAAACCTCATAACACGAGCACAAAAAAGGGTCAAATTTGCCACTTAACATTGGTTATCTCGATCCCCATGACCAATCGCCAGCTTTTGAAAATGTTAGCTATGATTTTTTTATAACCAAGGGAAGGGACCAAAGTTTCTGCCTCACCAGGGTCTGCTGGTGACGTCACAGCTCACTTGCGTTTTGCTCTCAGCGCTGTGTTGCTTCTGGTACTATGGCAATCGCCGGCTTTTGAAATTCTTAGTTATTTTATAGCCATCAAGGCCACGAAAAAGTATCAGCAGACGATTAAAGACAAAAAACAACAAAGCATTGTAGACTTTTTAAAGAAACCAAAGTAACTGCATATATACGATACGTTTCAGAGATGTGTTGGAGAATAATAAAAGTTTTTATCGATAATCGACGTTGGTTTTTATTTTAAATTTGTAAATTTCTGCTGTCAGTTGGTGCACATATACCTTTTGTTGTTAGCAAACATGTATGTACAATTTTATAGCATGCCGATAGCTTCATCAAACAAATAACGGCAATGCTGTTGTGTTAAAAAAAACTCCAAAAACACGTGCATGAACATTATCATTTATTAACGCTAGTGATGGGACGATACCAAAATCATAGGCTGCTTACTGTAAACAAGGCTCCCCAGATTTTAAAATATATAATATAACAGACTACAGACAGTTTACCCACCCCCACTCTCAATCTCCCACACCATTGTTGTTGGTTAGTCCTATTAGCATCAAGTTACCGAAGGAATTNAAAAAAAAAATTATTATTTTAAAAAATATATATATTTCCTATTTGAAAATAAGAATGTTTCAAATCACTTTTTTGTCATTTAAGTATTTATTTATTGTAGGTCTACATTGTATTATCGTAACATGAGTGAAGCTATGTAAAAGATATTAAATAACTTATTCGCCAGTGATTCTCAAACTTTTTGGTATCAGACGACCGCAAAGAATTTTTCCATTTCACCAGGTAACATTGCATTCTTTTCCCGTTTTGACATGATTTTCTCTGTACTTATTTGATAACATAATGAGCTCCTATACAGCTTATAGCCCTATAAGATTAATTATGAATTCGGCTTGTTTTATATATTACATTTTTTTAAAGAAATGTTTAGTTGCCATGGCATAGCAAGACAGCTAACGAACAATGCAGCGGTAATGTAAAAAACTATTGATTTGAAAACCTTCGCGATTGAGCTTGCGAATGTGACTATTGATATTACAAGGATCATTGCATTGTTAAAGACCTAGAATATATAGATACAAGACAATTCCTCAAATTGATTTCGATCTTCTAATGACAGTTTCCCTGCTAAGTATATGCACATCAAAGGCATTTTATCTAAAATTATCACATTGATATCACATCTCATGTTTTCTAAAAATTATTAGGTATGCGCTGGAAGAGAAAAATGGCCCATTCTGTATGAACCCCACATTTGTGCAGGAAAGTAGGGTGTCATCTTGTGCGTCACAAAATACAGTAATTCTTGCAAGTTGAGGACTGAAATACTATGACATTATTAAAATATCCAACATTATCATAACTTTTAACTCCAAAGCTCACAAGTTTGTTTGTTTGTTTTTGTTTTTTTTTCTTTTCAATTCTTTCCTCTTCAGGATTTCACGTACGTCACACAACAGTTGTAAATATAATTTCACCATAAATTATCTCATTTGGGGTAAAAACGGAGCTCTTGGGGATAATGCTCAATCATTGTGGGCATAGAAAATTTGCTAGAATCCGCTACTTTTGGGTTAACAGTATTGTTAATATAAACTTTTATAATTTTAATATTTAGGTATCCTATTGAACCAGTCCGTTTTTTTCAAACCGTTTAACTTTTTTAACCGGCCTTCAAAAAAAAAAATGCTTTGACATCCTTAGATTTTATTTTATTTTAATGCATACAAATTAAGCATTGACTATAAATCATTACTTGTAACTTCTTTGTTTATACAAAAAAGTTATTTTAAAATAATACTTTTTTAAAATAACATCTGGGGTCAAAAGGGAATTTTTGGGGGTAATGTAGACTCATTTGGGACATGTAACATCCACTACACTCCACTAGATATATTCAAATACGTCACGTGTACGTGTACGCTTGGTAACATATGCCCACTATTGAACCGGTTCCTTCCATAAAATGCATTTGTTAAATTTGTTATCCATGTAGATTTCTTATTTACGTGCTATATGAAGACATCTCAATCCAACCTACTTTCAATTATATTGACAAAAGTGACAATAATCTTAATCAACATGACTTGACTGTATCAAGTATCCTTTCTGTCAAATTTAAAATTAATGCCTTAAAAACTGAGTTCAGAAGAAAGTAATTTTGTGCTCCTCTCGAATTGCGATGTCGAGAATTTGATGCATTCAATAAAGTTAGTGAATACTTTTGACTAATTTTAAATGGACACATTTATTATTATATTTAGAATGGTCAGAGGCGTTTGACCAAAAACCAATCGAAAAACTATATCAAACTTAAAACTTTTATTATTGTATCAAATAGATTCCCCTCCCCCCACCCACCGCCCAAATGGATATTCGGTGTCGTTTTGACTTAAAATATCTACATATAATCCTATTCAGATCTTTTTAGACACTTGTCCTGTTTGTAAAACTCACCAGTAGCAGTTTCGGGGGGTGGGATAGGGGATAACCGACAGAAAAAAAAGTTCGCAGACTCCTGCCGCGAGTG
>MUZC01002780.1:383350-409324 GCA_002072015.1 Radix auricularia
CCCCCTCCCTCCCCCACGTCACGCATCGTCACAAAAGTGTGACCCCCCTCCCCCCCTAGGTGTGTGACATCATTTATGGACGGCCCCTTAGTCCTATTAGCATCAAGTTACCGAAGGAATTCTAAGTCCATTGTAATCTGAGGGGATCGTATGGAAAAATAAAATGTACCGTGTGCAGACTTGTTGTCATTGGCAACCATTCATCCTTCAACCTCATTTTGACTACATGTATTACATGTACTGTACTACTGCTTTGTTCTCATTGTTTCATTCATAAGAAGTGGCCGTGTGCAAAAGTCATTTAACTATTGGTTAGAATTAATTAAAATATGTCAAAGTTGAAGGTTCAAAAGTTCAAAAGGAGTACCTAATTTATTTGTGTACGTTTATATAGAGAAGAGTTCGCTTTTTCATGAGTCATATATAGGTCACGATAGACCATTCTGAGTCCATTGTAAGCTGAGGATAAGCTGACGGACCCAAAGAAGATGATTAGGAAGAGAATGGTTCGGGGACAATGAGGGGATGTGTAGGTTACTTATTTGTGTAGCTTGTAAGGAAAATCAAGCAAGTGGCTTCGAAGGCACAGTATCGCTCAATCTGGGAATCACCGCAAAACGGCGTTATATTTAAACTTAAACGGTCTTTAAAAACGAACGGTCTTAACAACCTTAAGAAAGAGTGAAGAAATAGGGTCCCGATATTCCGATACGATTCTGATTAATCGTCCCATCACTAATTAACGCACAACACGTACATAAAGAAATTTCAAGCCCATGTTAATATTTTGCCGCCATATTGGTTTTCGCTTTAACTCGATCATCGATTATGTTGATGCCATTTTTCATACCCCAACACCGTCGACTTAAGCGGTTTCGACTGTATATCTTAATATTATTATCTATAAAAAATTTAAAACGGCATGAAATAGTTATTTTCAATGTTTAATTTACCACTAAAAAGTATATACACTGAAAAAAGTTTTGAACCACTTTGTTAGGTGAACGGTTGGACAAGAAAGAATAGCTTTGCGATGAAGTCGCTATTATGAAGATCGCTGTTTTGACGGTCGCTGTTTTGAAAGTCGCTATTTTGAACCCGTGCCCTAGAAATGTTTTAACAATTTTATCTTAACAATTAGCAGATTATAATTCAGATACTGAAATCTTTTTGCTGTTGTAAAGATTATTAAAAATATTATAATTATATTGGTTTGTATGCATGCGAGCCATGCACACTAACTGAGAAAAATATCATTCTTGTTGGTATTCATATCTTATGATGCAAATTTTGTTGATAATCATTAGTAACAAAATACATTTTTCACTCTGTTTGGGATTTATATCTTAACAAGCAAATTTAACATCACTAGTAACAGAAAACATAATTTCACTACGTAATGTGTCTGTCATTCTGTCAAAGTAACACTACAATAACTCAGGTAAAATAACAAAATATCTGTTTTAAATGATTTTCTAAAAATTGCACTAAGCCAGTGATGGCAAACTTATTTGTACCACAATGGGCACACAGAGCCTCATTAGCCGATGTGTAACTATATATAAATTAGTAGGTTTCTATTAAATTTGGGCAGGCAGTCCCAAAAAAGTTAGCCAGCACTGCCCTAGGCAGATTGGATGTGTAATATTTTCTTTTGTTTTAAGTAAATTCATAAATAAGTTTGGAAATACATTTAATAATGAAACTTAAAAATAGCCAGCGTAAATTAACATTCTTGTCTGATAAAGTTTTACTCTTGAAATTATATTTTATTTCGTTAATGGGAAGCATAGTTAATTATTGCCTTATCTTTGGTTCCAATCAACTTTAAGTAACTTCCTAAAATATTTTTTTATCACAGAAAATTAAAAAAATTAGTGAATTTATCCACTTAGTAGACTAACTTGCTTTTAGGACAATGTCACAATGGTAGTGTGTGCAACAGTTACTCAGCCATCTCTTGTTTGCTTATCTGACTCTTTTGTTTCAGTGATGTGGTCAAAGAGATTAAGGTTTTTCTCCTTTGTTTAACTTTTGATTTCTTTCAGAGTTCCTTGTTTTGTTTGGTAACATTGTAGGTTTTATTTTTTATAAATTTTCTTCTTTAATTAACTTTAAAGGCTGTTTACTTGGTTTCTTTTTTTTTAATTATTGGAAGATTCTTTGTTTCTTTTTGGTTTGGTTTTCAACACAAGTAATAAGATTTGAGGCTACACATAAGCTGTGCAGAGAATAATATTTCATCTTAATTTAGAAAATTTTTCTATCAGATGAAAATTGAGTGCAGAGTTTTTATTTTGGTGTCGGTAAGATAGAAAAAAAAATCATATTCTTTACCTATTTTCAATGAATTTTGTTTGCCTATTTTCAATCATTTTTATAACAGGGATCAATAGCTTTAATACATGTAATTATCTAGGTTTAAAAGAAAAAATGTGTAATGCTGAGTTAAAATGTACAAAAACTGAGCTGAGTGAGACTGTTGTGATACATGTATTATGTATGTTTCTTGTGTCCTTAATTCTTTTGTTTTTTTATAGCCTCAATTTAAAAGCAATCCATCATAACAATTAAAGCTTCAAATTTTAACTTTGACATCCTTTACCCAAATTGTAGAATGTGGCTATGTCTAGAATCCATGCCTAGCATTTTTGCCCAAAGTTTTATGAATACCTGGTTTCATTATTTATCACCCCCTCCTCTCCTTGTTAATTTCTGGTTTCTTTTTTAGTCCTCACTCAATCCCTTCAAACATGAGAGAAATCACTTTTAAAATTTTGCTCACAGTCCAGATAAATTCATTTTTTAAAACTCCATTAGTTTCTAGCATATGCACATTTTACTGCTCCTTTCTGACAGATTTCTTTATATTCCCATCTACAGCTCTTTTAAATTTTAACATGCAGTCTGCTATGACCAGAATTCAACAGCAGGCTAGCCAGAATAAGAGCAGTTGGTGATCTCCATTTTATTATGTCAATATATGTGCTGCTGTCTTTTAGTGCTATAAAAAAATTCTTGATACTTATCCTTTGAAGCTTTATATTAATTGTTGTGTTTTAACTGAATGCCAGTTAATTGAAATCCTGTCTTATAATTTTGACACAATTTAAAAAATCATCATTTTATATTTTATAGTTTTTTGTTGTTTTTTTCTGAAATAAATATTTACAATTAATTTATCAAGAAATAATTTTAAATTGTGATATTTACATATTAATTGATTATTAACTAAATAGCAAAATAAATAGCCTAACTTATATAAAAATATTTTATGCTAGTTTATTAACTTGACCACATTTTTTTTCAAAATCTACATTGACTCATTTATTCCTATTTGTAATTGTTTTTGTTTTTTTTCCAATTATTTTGTAATTTTGTTTATTGTGGGCTTCTTTGATCTTAAAAAATTATCTAATCTTGTAAGTCAAAAGTTTTTTTTGGGCCAAATTATTTGAAATCCCTGTCCCCATCCAATGAAATTTAAGTAATTTAGGGTTTGTGAGTCAAATAACATTGATAAATTACACGGGCAACTTATTTTTATAGGACATAATTAAAATCAACCATTTAGTAAACAATTAATTTTTTCATCAAATATTTCCCATTAATACTACCTTTATGTTTCATTAGACAATACATTAGTAGTGTGTATTAAATTTGTGATTATGTTAATTTATGTCTATATCAAATATATATTAACCTTACTTGGTAAGCATTTAAATATAATGAGTTTTCACTTAGATTAACAATAATGGAGTTAATTAATATTTAATTGGTGGGTTGTTCAGATAGTTTTACCAACACTTATCATTCATTTTCTGATATAAAAAAAGGAGTTTCATTTTTATTTTGTGTGCATTCAACTTTTATTAACTCATATCCAAATGTATAATTCTATAGTTGAAAAAGGTCTTTTGGGAAAACAATGGCTTGATAGATATTAATATCTAACCATTTAGTCTCTTTTTATTAGACCTTGAAAAAAATCCTGAAGCTTGAATACATTAAGCTTTTAAATAAGATCACAAATAGATATCTTTGCAGAATATCAATAAATAGTGCAGTGATCATGTTGTTTATCTTATACTCTACTCTACATAGGAGCCTCTGTATGTAAACTGTTGAATTTTTTTTTTATGTACATACCAAACATTTTTTCGCTATCTCCTTTAACATCTTTTGATTCAATATTATATATATTTCCTTAATGTTTGTGTTGCTTTTGTTTCGTATAGCATGTAGCTGTGTAAAGAAATTTATAAAAAAAAGAAGCATAATCATTTCTAAAAGCTGCTTGTTGTGTAGCAGAATCAAAATAGCAAGTCACCCACTCACTTACTTGTAGCGCTCCTAACTCTATGATTGTGTTTCAGGTCCGCAAGCTCTGACTCAATCCACCATGGGAACAACAACATGTGACAGGACGGCTGCCAGAGGAGGGCAGCCCTGAGTGACAGTCAAGTTCAACAGCCTATGTAAAGACTTAGTTCAACAGACAACCTGGAGATTTTTTTTTTTTTGAAAGTGCCACTATAAAATTATAATCAGTAATATTAAATATTAATTTTATTTTTGTCAAGCTTGTCTCCAAACAAAAGTAATGTTCTGTTTGCTATGCATAAACCTTCTTGATGAGATTTTAGACTGTTTCAGTATTTTTAAGTTAAAATTTTTAGATAATTTGTTTAATAACTATCACATTTTAATTTTTTTTAATTCAAATAATTTAAAAAAAAAAACACGATTTTTTAAAAACATAAATAATTATTTTCACCCATGAGCACCACTAAAATTTTTGTTGTTGACATAGTCTTAGATTGCACAATTTTATATTTATTATATAATCAGACCTCTCTAAGTTGAACTTCCCTAAGTTGAAAACCTCCCTAAATCGAATTATTGTTAAGCCCCGTCCAAATTCTGGGCCTATTACACCATTTTCCCTAACTCGAAAACTCTGTAAGTCGTTTTTTTTTTTCCTGGTCCCTTTGAATTCAACTTAGATAGATCTGACTGTATTTTGTATTCTTTTATTAAGCTCCACAGTTGATCATGCATTGTCTTGGTAATTTGATTATTGAAAGAGTAAATGAGTTCACAATTTAATTTGCAGATCTGATAATAAAATAATTAAATTAATTCTTAAATTTTCACAAATTATTTGATGACTTTGTATGCCATGTCTGATCAGGCAGGTAGATAAAGATTCATCTTTAGTGTTCGAGCAAGAGTCTACGACTGGTTGACTTGGTTGCATCAATAACCGTAGCAATCTGTTATGACTCTTTTTTGCAAAACACAACCTTGTAAATCAGTATTCTATCAACGTGCGCTGCAGACAAAGCTATAAGCAGTTCATATCTGATATTTCAGCACAACACGAAACATTAACAGGCAAAGGAAAATAAAATTAATTCTGTATAGCTGGAATGTTTGCTTGTTGAAATTATGAAAATTCTCCATTGCTTTTAAAAAAAATGTATGTTTGGTAAATGCTTCTCTAGGGTAAATCCCCAGACTTTTATCCCCACCAAGCTATGATCACACCTCATGTTTGGTAAGTGCTTCTCTAGGGTAAATCCCCAGACTTTTATCCCCACCAAGCTATGACCACACCTCATGTTTGGTAAGTGCTTCTCTAGGGTAAATCCCCAGACTTTTATCCCCGCCAATCTATGATCACACCTCACGTTAGTTCTGTGCAATAGTGTAATTAATGCTGGTCACATAAGTGAAGTTGTCAATGCCAATAAAATTACAACTTGAGTCAGTTTTTCTATTCAGTTATTTTAACATTGTCATAATCATTCTTTTATTTCTATCCAGTTTTTTTTTTTAACTTGACTCTCTTTACTACAATGATGTGTGTTCTCTTTACAAACATGCTTTATATGAGTGCTCTTATTTGATGGTCTCAAATGGGGCTGTGAGGAACTGGATTAGGTCATCGTTAACCTTGACATTTAACTTCTCTTGGCACAAATATTTTATATTCACTTTTGTATTTCAATTAATCATGTTATTTACTCATCAGTTTCTGAACCTTTGTTTATAGTAATGAGCCTATCATCTCGTAGCATTCAATAAATTTTAAAATATTTGTTAAAATAAATAAGAACAAGGAATTAAGCATAACTATTTCAGTTCAGTTTAAATGCATTTAAATTACAAAATAAAATAAAATTAATACTAATTTTACAGTACCAACTATTCTTCTTGTTAAAAGAATATTTTACATTCATTTAAAGATATACAAAGAACAATAGTTTATTATGGTTGCATTATGTAATTCTGATTTTGTTTTCTTACTTAATCATTAAGATTTCAGTTTATCTCAACAACAAACCTTTGATTTTGTTTGGATCTTTGTGGATTAAAGCCATCATTTTTGGGATTTGCAATGATGAAAATTTTTATTGGATTTTAGTTTCACAATTGCTGTCCCCTGCAACATTGAATGGTAAAAAAAAATGAAAACCTTGAAGTTTAGCAATTTTTGTAACACAGAAAAGTTATCTCTGGTATCTCATAGTATAACTGTTGGTTTGATTGTTGGGAAATTCTGTAATTTCATCCAAATACACCATTTTGGCACATATTAGTATTAGCCTCAGGATTTTTATCAATATTTATGAGAGATTATTTTGAGGAAAAAAAAAAGATTTCATTTTTAGTGTTCTTAGAAAAGTTTTAAAAATACTGATGAATATTTCATCTGGTACTAGCAATGAGGGGATTTCATGCTATTTTCTTTTTTTTAAATTCACAACGAAGGAGGTAGTAATTTTAAAAAAAACTAATATTGGATGGGTGATATGTTATTAAGTGTTTATAAAATGGTGTTGGCTATATCTTTTAAAAAAATTCAGGCTTATTTTACTCAAATTTGTCATATATTTTTCATACCATCTATTTAAATAATTTTGTTATGGATTCTCTAATCTATTCTTCATTGACATGGTGCTAATTGTGAATGTGAAGCTATTGATCAATGTAGTACCAACAGAACAAGTGATACTAGTTGTTTATGGTGATGTCAGTATGAATGCTATTGTGAAATTGTGCTTTTAATTAGTTTTCTGCTGTCCTTGATATTTATTATGTTGTTGTTTTTTTGTACACCAAGAGACTACGAGTAATGTCTGCCTAGTGCTAAACTGAACTCATTTGAACTATATATAAATTACTTTTTATGACATTATTAATACTAAACACTTACATTCTTTTGTAAAATAAGAAAATTTGTTTCACTAAATGGACTGTTTAGTTGAAATGTCTGTCAATACTTTGAAAGAGCTGTAACAATTTTTTTTACAAAATCTTTCAATTATGTTTGCCAGTAACACTTGGTGTTCCAGAAATTTTGCTTTAAGAGATTGTTATCTTATCTTTCAGAATTCACCTTGCGTCCATTTAGGGGCCGTCCATAAAGTGCGTCAAGCTATATATATTTGACAATTTTAACCCACCCTGCCACAAATCTCAGAACCCCACCCCCCTTTATTAAACTTTTCAAACAATTTTTTTATCAACAAAATAATTAAAACTTAATATTAAACACACATGATGTCACACATGGCCTGACCTCCTCTCGCCCTGTCAAAAACTGTCACACTTTTAAACACCCCTTCCCACCACCACCCCCACTCCCTTTTGGAGCATGACTACTATATGGACGGCCCCTTAATTACTCATTTTCGATATCCCAACCAATTGTGATATAGGTAATATTTTTGTTCTTGGTATTTTAGTACTAACCTATCATTTAATGAGTGCCATGTTTCATGATGTTTTCAAACACTGATTGGATAGAGTTAAGGTGTGGATGATGTGACTGAAAATTTCCTTATTGTCTTAGACTCCTGAACTAGACGTTGTCTCAATTTTGATGTTTACATCTGGGATCCATAGTCCAACCTTGATGTATTATTATTATGATTTTATTCTTATTATAGCTGTAACATAAATGTTTATTAGTTTGTCGTAAACAATTTAGATTTCGTCGTTAGAGTATGAATAGATCAGCTACTAAATCCAACAATTAAATGTCTCAAGCTTTGACAGAGTCACATTTCTAATACAGCACATGTGCAATGTTTTCTCCCTATATAATCATATCAAGGAAATTTAAACTAATCAAAATGCAAGACTAGACATAAACCATTGATAAGCAAAGGATGCAATATCTTCTGTATAGAAGGAGCATATGTAATTTAATAGATATTTCTAGAGATATTTAAAAGAATTTTTTTTTACCTCTGTTTGAGTTGTGATTTGTCTTCCCCATTGATCTCATCTGTGTAGAGTTGTCTCTCTTGCATCATATGCTTTTGTTTTATTTATTGTTTTGCCTAGAATTTTAATAAATTATTTCCTCACTTTTACTTCTGGGATTTAATTTATAATTTGATTAGTACATAATTTGTGTATTGTAATGTTTTTGTGTGCCAGAGGGCTGCTGTGTTAAAAAACACATATTGCTGTCTTTATGTTTAAAGATGTTAAGTTTGTGACTTGCAAAATTTTAACATTCAGGTCATGCTCCAAAAGAACCCAGATAAAATGACCTTAAGCTATGGCCTGTAAATTTTGGAACTTTTCTGACTTAAAAACTCTGACCTTTCACAAGTATGCGTAAAAAGTGTGTGTGGGGGGGGGGGTCTTTTCATTAAACTGAATCAGTGGTGTTGAAATTGGGTGGACTAAATGGTTCCCCCAGGTTGGAACTTTTTTTATACGCTTTTATTTAAGTCACACTGTTTGTATGTTGTATCCATCCGTCAAATCTTGTAACGTAAAATTAAACCCTTTCTGATGGTCCTAGAGCTCTCAAAATTTTACCAGTAATAGATCTTGGATGACAAAATTTCAGATCGATGGAATGTACAGTAATTAATGAATTTTTAGTTTATCTTTATGTACATTTATAAAGCCGTCTGCTATAGATGGCCTCCACCCAGGAGCGGCGTTTGAGGGTGGCAACTGGGGCGACTGCCCCAGGCCCCGCTCTTAGGTAGGCCCCACGTTTCGGTCCTGAACATGTCTCATCCTGGTTAATAGCCTATACATGTAGAACCAAAGAGTGGATGGTAGAACGTATGCTGGAAACGATTGTAATGAAACGAAAGAGGCACTCTTGTAATCCTTTTTGAAGGTAAAATTCCGTAGCGTAGCTCTAGACGTCTTAGAAAGCATTACACCGTTAGCGGAAAATAGGTCAGATGTACCATTCAGCCAATCCCCTTTATTTGTGTACACGTCATTCACAATAGATTTACTAAAATAGTAATAATTTAATAAAAAGGTGACACGCGGTATTAAAATTACACAATAATCAAGATATTTCATATTTTTAAATACCATAGCATACTGGTGCTTAGCGATCTTTACTAGTACTCTGGCCCCGCGGGGTCATTGCTGGCACTAGGCCCCGCGCTTACCTAACGCCGCCACTCCCTCCACCTTCACTGCATTTTCACAGTGAATTTCACTCAAAGTACTCAAACCATTGATGACCACATCACCGTGGTTTTTTTACAGCAAGGGGAGATCAGTCATGTTCAGCCTGTAATTGTTTGTCGAGCTGTGCGTATTACATTTAATATAAATATAATCAATACTCTTAATTCTGTCTTATATTTTATATATATAAAAAAGTAAAAGAGATTTATAGTAAAAAAACTTTGTTTTTACAGGTTGTTTAATTAATGGAACTGGAAGGGTAGATTTACTTGACTATCCCTTAACCCGTCTGTGGGTCATTGGGGCACCATTGTGAACTGAACACAATCTCATGTCACGCCATCTGTCCCAGCCTTGTGCTGCCTTTTGGGAGTCGATGACTGACAGGACGGTCGACACTTTGATGTCTTCCCATCACTTCTTTTGTCTGCCTCTTATGTTGCATTTTCAACTTTGTAGGATAATTAATTATTTTCAAATCGGTTTTTAATCAAATTCAACAAGACAGTATGGTTTTAAGTTAAGTAAAAAAAAATTTTAATATACGTAAAAGCATTTATCTACTTGCTAGCAGATGCCAAAAAATCAAGTATGCTATATACTGTACACAAATTTATTTATTGTACTTACACATAAAACAAAATTTAGTGAAGTGCTGAGTGCCCCACCCCCACCCTTGACCATCTGACTCCTCACGGGTAATTAAGTAATTAGGACTATATGTAAGTGACACATTATTTCTCAGTTGCCAATTAATACAGATTTCACTCTGTCCAAACACACGTTTTATATTCAGTGAGAGTGAGATGCAATTGTCTCCGTGCACCATTAAAAGAGCATAGACATAAACAAAATTAAAATTGTTTTATTTACCTCTTGGCCAATAAATGCTAATACTAGTATTACTATTTAGTACTAATATTAATTTATTAATTTCAAATTATTAAATGAAGACCCACGATTGACTAGCTACCTATCTGCAGCCTTCGGGACTGAAACCATTTTCATTTGGCCATTTTTAACCCCCCTTCCCCCCTCTCAGTCATAAACTGTCACAAACCTCAGACCCCCTCCCCCCCTAAAGTAGTCACACTTTCGAAAGATATAACTTTTATTATTAACAAAATAATTAAAATTTAATATAAAACATCGTGACGTCACACATGGCCGGACCTCCCTCCCCATCAGGAGGGTGACATACTTTATGGACGGCCCCTTACACTTACAATTACATGTTCAATCAGGCCAAAACACATCATTTTCAAACACAAATTCCAAGGGATTGTAAAAAAAAAAAAATTAACTTTTAATAATCAAGAGATTTATTGAAAACGGCTAAAAGTAAAAGTATACATGGATACATTTACATACATAAAGTTTGTTTTACAGTGGAACTATATTAAATGGTTGTTTCTTCTGGAGGATATTATATAAAAGAACATTCAATACATTTTAATAACTGATATTTTCATTGAGATATTTTATCTCCTCTCTCATTTCTATTTAACTTTGAATATTTTAAAACTCAGAACTGATTCAATCTTTTAGAATGTTAGCATGTCATATGTGTAGTAAATAATTATAAAATAAAATCATTCCTTGTGACATTCAACTTCAACCAAAGTTCCCAATACCACACTCTTCTTATATGGAATAAAGTAACTACACCCAAGCTTTCAGGTTTGATGTTACTCTTACTACATTAAATTCTTTTAACAGCTATATCAAATGCAGAATGTACAGAAAGGTTCCAGTTCCAGGGAATGAAAGTGCTAAAAACATTGATAGTAAAATAATGAGGTGGATAACATAAATAATATAAAAGCCCAGGTCACTCACTCACTCACTGGATGTGGAACGCTGAGGAACGATGTACAACAGTCTACAGCAGTTAGTTGAAAAATCGTGTGGTGATTAGCGCTGTAAAAATATTTAAAATGACGTCATTGTTTGGTGTGCATCGGTGCGCAAAATACAACCCCTATTATTAAATACTTTGCGTACATTTCAGAAAGTTTAATTTTTCGTATTTATCAAAAAAGGACAAGTTAGTTGGGCTTTTGAAAAAGGTTGGCGCCGTAGGCGCCACATCGCCCCGGCACAATCTAGTTTAGAATAAAGCTAAAAGTACTACTTAAATATGTATGCAAAATTTACAGGCAAACTTGTGGAGTTAGCAGTAATGCAGTTAACTGGTAATCCATGGCTCTTCCGACAGTTTCATTTCATCATTAATTATATCTGTACAGAAGCAGCGTCTGTGACATATAAGATTTCTGTGGATGCATCTGTTAAGCCGTTGAAAATTGATAGACAAAATAAAAAAAACCTCACAGTTGGCTTGTAGAAATAAATTGTTGATGTCACGTGAGAGAATTTTAAAATAATTTACTTAATTCATAATAAATCACACATTGGTGGTAGGAGGTTGCATGTAATGTAATACTAAAATGTAACTAGGATAACAACATGTAACACATAAAATGGGGGGAGGGGGGGGTATGAAATTACACAAATTATTTCATGAAGAATATTTTCATCACCAGTGTATAAATATATTGCTATGATGTCTGCTCTTTAAAAAAAATACTTTAAAGTATGTTTAGAAAGTCACTGGTGACATATTCTTCTTCTCATTGAAATCACATATAAAATGTAAAGTTTTGTACAGTAAGGTTACTATTAATATTATTAATAGAAGCTTTCTAGGGGAGTTAAATTTGTAAATTTATTCCATTTGTGAGTTGCAACAATTTCTGAAGAAAGCCAATTCAAGTAAACTCGTTCAGATAATTCTGATAATGTTTAATTTACATCACGCCAACTGTATAAATATATTGTTACACATGAATGTGTGTCTCATTGTCAGTAAGCCTTAACACACCTTTCATTGTTGGAAAATGTTTGGGTACACAAGTAAAACAGACCCAAGGCTTACTCTGTGCAATATGTTAAGTTCAAAAGTAACTCTTATTTTCAATCGGAATAATAATGGATATATTTGTTATTATACACCACACTTAGTCAAGATCCATCCATTTTCCAAGGAGCTTATACTTGAAATTAAAATTGTTAAAAATATAATTTATATCAGCAAAACAATGGGCCCAATCATGGAAGATTTAGTTTTGAAATATCTGTATAGATCATGTAGATTATGGTGTTAAGCCTTCTTGTCAATGAGGGGCATCCACCAATCATTGTCGGCATCTGCCATTCCTCCAAGGACATAAGGCAACTACAAGATCCTATCCTGGGCCAGCTTCTTCAGGATCTTCCATTCATGGCCAATTCTCTTGATGTCTGCCTCCCATTCTCGGCGCCAAGTGTTTCTTGGACGGCCTCTTTTCCACTGGAAGATCCATTTTAGGGCTTGCCTTGTTGTATTAGAAGCAGGTTTTCTTTAAGTATGACCAATCCACCTCTACCGCTTCTGAAGAATCTCCTCCTCAGTTGGCTTCTGTTTTGTCTGCTGCCACAGTTCCAGGATGCTGATTTTGTCTGGCCAGTGAATTCTAAGAATCCTTCTAAGACAATTGTTGATGAAGGACTGGATTCTGGTCAGGTTTACAGCCGTTGTTCTACATGGCTAACCTCCATTTAGCAGTACAGGTTTCACCAAAGCATTAAAAATCCTTACTTTTATCTTGCTGCTTAAATTAAGACACTTAAGTTGTTGGAGGCCAAAACATTCTTGAGTTGTTGGAGGCGCAAACATTCTTGAGTTGTTGGAAAGCTGCTCTTGCTTTCCCAATCCTTTTCCATCAGCGTCTGCACCACCTTGCTTATTTACCACGCTGCCAAGGTAAACAAAACTGTCCACCTCTTCAAGTGCTTCAAGCATGATGGGTGACATACTGGTGGTATTAACCTTTACTCTACCCTCTGATGTATGTTGAGAAACACGCTAGCAGAAGTGGCTGTGTCAATGTTTGTTTTCTCCTGCATCTGTTGTTGGGTATGTGCAAGAAGGGCAAGATCATCAGCAAAGTCAAGATCATCAAGTTGATCCTACAAGGTCCAATTGATGCCATTTCTTTTCTGCCGTCTAGATGTTTTCATTAGCTAATCAATGGCAAACAGGAACAGGAAGGGTGACAGCAAGCAAATTTGTCTCACTGCAGTCTTGACCTGGAAAGCATCTGTCACCTGCTGACCATAGACAACTCAACAATTTTATCCCTTTGTATGTGATTCTCATTATATCAGTAATCTTCTGTGTCACTCCTTAATGCCTCAGCAATCTCAATGGGTTTTGCCTGTCCACACCGTGGAAGGCTTTTTCATAGTCAAAAAAGTTGACAGAGAGGCCAGTTCCACTCTAGTGACTGCTCCAGAATGATGCGCAGTGTTGCTATCTGTTGGTGCAAAAGCCAGCTTGTTGGTCCCACAGCAGAGGGTCTACAGCGTTTTTCAGCCTGTTAAATAGTACATGGTTGAAAACTTTTCCTGGGATGGACAGCAGGGTTATCCCTCTGTAGTTGAAGCAGGAGCTTAAATCCCGCTTCTTTGGGATCTTGATAATTGATAAGTTATCCCTCCTCCCCATTGGAAGGAACTTGCTCTTCTTCCCATATCTTCATAAACAAAGGGTGTAGCATTTCCACAACAGTTTCCAAGTCCGCCTTCAGCGCCACTGCTGGGATACCATCAGATCAGGCAGCCTTTCCATTTCTGAGTTGTTTAATGGCCATGTTGCTCATTTCTTCTTTGTTGGGAATAGGGAATATTGCAGTCCATCAGCAGGTCATTATCAGCTGGTTAAATATCTGGTGGGTTCTTTGGTTTAAGCCTGTTTAAAAGCTCTTTAAAGTGCTCCTTCCATCTCCCTCTCTGATGCTCTTCGTTTGGCATTTCCCATTTTATCCATCACTGGTCTCTCTACCTTGCTAAATTAACAGACAGCGTCTTAATGGTATCAAACAGTTCTTTCATGTTCCTCTGGTGGGCTGCATCATCTGCTTCTTTAGCAAGTTTATAAACAAATTCCTTCTTGTCCCTCTTGATGCATTTCTTGACTGCCTTATTTGCACCTGCATACCCTTTCTGAGGCTCGTGTGCGCTGTTGTTCAATTCTTTTTTTCCTTCCTTCTATTTTACTCAGTGTACCTGCAGTTATTATTCTTTGTGAGCCTGTTTCCAAGTTCCGTAACACTTCTAGGCATGTTGTCTGGACTGTTACTTTCACGCTTTGCCACTTTTCTTCAGTGGTCTCATCTTCGAGTATTTCACGTCAGGCTTGGAACTTATGTGATAGTGAGATCTTAAATTCCTCCTTTTTGGCTTGGTCCTTAGGGAGGGAGGTATTTTACCAAGACCTATATGCTTGTTGCTCAGGATAATGTCTTTTTAGCTTTTATTTCAGCCTCGCCACAAGAAAATGGTGACCTGAGGCAACATCATCTTCCCTTTTACACATACGTCTTAAAGAGATCGCCTGAATTTTTTAACATGGTCTATTTGGTTCATCATTCTCATGTCTGGTGAGACCCATGTTGCTTTATGTATTCTCTCGTGTAAATCATAATGGGAATAAAGTCTTAAATGTTTGCGAAGAAAAAAAAGATTTTGAGCCCTCGGCCCTGAAGGAATGGAAATTAGGAGTTCATCAATGCCCTATAGTATTATAATATGGGTTATCAACTTTCTATGCACCATGCTTGGCCAAGATCTATTCATTTTCTCCGTAGCTTACGCTTAAACTAATTTTATATAGCCCATATAAGAAAAAAACCATTCTGGCCCCAGGTCCATTTGGAGCAAGATTTTAATTTGGAAATACCTCTTTATTTCAATCTGGTTCATAATACATATGTTTGTCATTATTTTAAAAGATCATGTAAAATTATCATGGGAATAAAGTTTTAAAAAATTTTTAAAACAAAGATTTTGGGCCCCCCGCCCCGAAGGAGTGCCCTATAGTATTTTAATATGGGCTATCAACTCCCTTTGTTCCAAGTTTGGCCAAGAGCTATTCATTTTCAAAGTAACTAACGCTTAAACAATTTTTTATATAGCTCATGTAAGTGACAAAACATTTTGGCCCCCGACCCCCGCCCCCCCCCCATGAGTGTCAATATTACAAAAAAATTTGCCAGTTCAGTTGCCATCCCAGACAGTACTAAATAATCTCCTAAAGTTTCATGGTGATTGGATGAATGGTTCAAAAGACATACATACATACTTTCATTTGTATATATATATATCTATATAGAGATAAGTTGTTTTTTTTTTGTTGTTTTTTTTTTTGGGGGGGGGGGGGGGGAAAANGGGGGGGGTAAAAATTAGTCTATTTAGTCTAAAGCATGTTCAATAGAATGACATTTGAAAGTTGTCTCTCCAGAATGTCTCCTTTAAATTAATAATATGATGATGATGATGATTTATATAGCGCCGTATCCCAGCTAGGAGCCGGGCTCACAGCGCTTTACGTGGAGATAACAACACATATATTAATTGAAGAAACATTCATATCAATATCATACTAACTACATAAATGACAATACATTATACATCAGCTACGTTAATCATTAAAAGAAATGTTGTTTCATTAATTATGAAAATAAATTTTGAAAAGATGTCTTAAGTGCAGTCTTGAAGGACTTAGTAGTTGAAATACTATGGATGTGTAATGGTAGAGAATTTCTTTGTTTGGCTGAATGGTTTTCTCCAGAATGTGTCCTTTTGTGTGTATTAAGGTTACCAGATTGTGTAAAACCTTTACCACAGACATCACATTTGAAAGGTTTTTCTCCAGAATTTGGTGTACTGTAAGGTTTTTCATAGGGCTGTTATCAATTACATTAAATTGTTAACTTTTGAAAAATTACCGATTAATTAATCAAAAATTTTGTTATAACTAAAAATAAAGATGTATGACATCATTAAACTGAAAATTTCAAACTAAGTAATAAAAACAGGCAATTGAATTTTTTTTAAAATTGAGTTATTTTTAAAACATAGTTAGCAATAAAAGTAAGTTAAATAATGCATTAAAGTTTAGGCACTAAGATAAAAATTTCATATTAATTTTTAAAATAAAAAAAAGTAATATAGCTGTATAGAAATTGTTTGATGATTAACAAAAACATAAAAATCATCTTTTATCCCAAGTGCTTCAAAAGTTATGATTTTTTTCCTAAGACCTCAAAATCACTTTTTCCGTTATGTTGTTTTCCTTCACGTTTTGTGGCCTCTTAAGGCATTTTTAAAAATGCCCATAACTTAAGCATTTAATGTAATTTATTTTTAAAATATAATATTGTAAACAGGTATATTTAAATACAAGCAGTTCAAAATAATGTCAATAAATTTAAATTTTGTTATTGCTAATTAATTAAAAACAATGGGTTTTTTTATATCATTGTCCGTATAAAACAGGTTATTTTAAAGTTTACACTTCTAGAGTCCGTTTTTTAAATGGAGTAATTTGTACGTAAAAAAAAAACAACTATTATTAATAACTAATTAATCAATCAAAATTTTTTTTAAACTTTAAAAAATGTTATTCACTATTTTATTGATTAAAATAATTTTAATCGACAAAAAAGTTTACCGATCAATCGAGAAATTAATCGATTTCCGCAGACCTAATTTTTCACCACAATGATACCTTTTGTGTATTGTCAGTTAACCAGATTGTGTATTATTAGGTCATCAGATTGTGTAAAACCTTGACCACCCACAGACATCACATTTGAATGGTTTTCTCCAGAATGTGTCCTTTTGTGTGTATTAAGATTACCAGATTGTGTAAAACCTTGACCACAGACATCACATTTGAAAGGTTTTTCTCCAGAATGTGTCCTTTTGTGTGTATTAAGGTTACCAGATTGTGTAAAACCTTGACCACAGACATCACATTTGAAAGGTTTTTCTCCTGAATGTGTCCTTTGGTGTACTGTCAGAACATTAGATTGGGTAAAACATTTCCCACAAACATCACATTTGAAAGGTTTTTCTCCAGAATGTGTCCTTTTGTGTGTATTAAGGTTACCAAATTGTGTAAAACCTTGACCACAGACATCACATTTGAAAGGTTTTTCTCCAGAATCTGTCATTTGGTGTACTGTAAGGTATTCAGAATGTGTAAAATCTTGATCAAAGACTTCACATTTCAAAGGTTTTTCACCACAATGATACATTTTGTGTATTGTTAAGTCATCAGAATGGGTAAAACCTTGACCACAGACATCACATTTGAAAGGTTTTTCTCCAGAGTCTGTCATTTGGTGTACTGTAAGGAAACCAGAATGTGTAAAACTTTGATCAAAGACATCACATTTGAAAGGCTTTTCCCCACAATGATACCTTTTGTGTATTGTCAGTTGACCAGATTGTGTAAAACATTTCCCACAGACATCACATTTAAAAGGTTTTATTCCTGAATGTATCCTTTTGTGTTCATTTAGGCTACTAGATTTTGCAAAACATTTCCCACAGACATCACATTTGAATGGTTTTTCTCCAGAATGTGCCCTTTTGTGTATATTTAGGCTACAAGATTGTGTAAAACTTTTCCCACAGACATCACACTTAAATGGTTTTTCTCCAGAATGTGTCCTTTTGTGTGTATTTAGGTGACTAAATCTGGCATAACATTTTCCACAGACATTACATTTGAATGGCTTTTCTCCAGAATGTATCCTTTTGTGTATTGACAGGTCACAAGATTGTGTAAAGCATTTCTCACAAACATCACATTTGAAAGGTTTTTCTCCAGAATGTATCCTTTTATGTACATTTAAGATACTAGAGTGTGCAAAACATTTCCCACAGACATCACATTTGAATGGTTTTACTCCTGAATGTATCCTTTTGTGTGCATTTAGGCTACAAGATTGTGCAAAACATTTCCCACAGACATCACAATTAAATGGTTTTTCTCCAGAATGTATCCTTTTGTGTGAATTTAGGTTACAAGATTGTGTAAAACATTTTCCACAGACACCACATTTGAATGGTTTTTCTCCAGAATGTGTCCTTTTGTGTGTATTTAGGTGACTAAGACTTGTTGAGCATTTCCCACAAACATTACATTTGAATGGGTTTTCTCCTGATTGAGCCATATTTTTTTGTGTTAGGTTATCAGATTTTGTAAAACATTTCCCAAATGTTTATAACGTGAACTTATCACTATGTGTTATGTTACCAGACTGCTGTAACATTTCCCACAGATATCACTTTTAAAAGCTCTTTCTCTAGAACACGCCCCATGTTTAATGCAGTTTTCAAAATGTATTTAAACTTTTCTCACAATTATAACAATTAAAGACTTTTTTCCTTGATACCTCCTTTCTTATAGGTATTTTAACCTATCATATGATTTGTCAGTATAAATATTTCCACTATCTTCATTTGGCATTAACGATTTCTATGTCCCTAGAGTGACTCTTGAGGTGCATTTGACGTGGTAGAAAATTTCCACTTGATATATCTGAAATTCAGAGACAAAGTTTAGTAGTTAGTAATTACTGTAATGATAGAAGCTGGTAAGCAAAAATAATAAAGCCTTAACCCTACAAATAAAAACAAAAGTTATATAATATGTCCCTAACTTGCAATATGGTTTCTTTATGTGCATTATTAACAGTGACACATAACTATAGATTAGAAAATTGGTAGTCAATATCTTTTTCTATGTGAGATAAGCTTACTTTAAATTAAAAGTTGAAAAGATGTTAATATTACCTGTGACTACATATCATAAATACAAGAGTGAAGTGTTCATCAATGCCATCTACACCTCTATCATCAAGACTAGACTCCTGCACACAAGCATTGCTTGTGGTTATGAAGTCATTTAAAGTTGACAGACAGCCTGATTGTTTATTTCAAAACACTTTGTCTAACTGTCTCTTTAGTATATCTGAAAAAATTCAAACCAATCACAAATATTACTTCATAAATTTCATCTCTTTGTAACTCAAAAATTTTAATCATAGATGTAGCAGCAAGTAAAGTACATAATGTGTATTGAAACCCTGGGCCTTAAGACATAGACAATATAGTAATATAGTAAGAAATTAATTATTCAATTATAAATTAATTGAGAGAAACACTTTTTTAAAGTGCTACAGCTACATTTTATTTTACCACAAAATATATCAATTCCTCTTTAAGTTTTAGATAATGCAGTCTGTTAAGATTTTGCTAAACAGAATATACCTAGTAAGTTGTATCGAAACCATTTTTAAAAAAAGAAAGCAAGAAATTGATGATTCAATCTTCTTAAACATTGGTCCAGGTAACATTTTATATTTTGACTTTTAAAAATCCTCAAATTTATTAAATATCAACTTTAAAAAAATTGTTTATCAATAATGAGGAATAAGTTATTTCAGTTTGTAAATTTGTCCTCTATGTAGATTTAAATATTCTTTGTTTAGTCTGCCTTTACTTCAAATTAGGGCTGTTAACGATTAATTTAAATTTAATTGTTAACATTTGAAAAATTAACATTTAATTAATCGTTAATTTTGGATTAAAGCCAAACATTAAAATTTATAATATCATAATCATAAGTAACACTTATTAAACATTCTTGTTGAAAATCTAAGTAACACAGGAATGTCTTCTTAATATGTCATCTTTTACCCAACTACGGAAAAAGACAAGTGTGTTGACATTATTTTGTTCAAGTGACCGGCGGGTTTAAGTTTAATTGACAATATAACCAGACGAGCTGAACGTCACTTCAAAAACGCGCAACTTTAAATGAAAGCTGCACTTAAATATTTGATTCCTATCAATTTATTTACAGACATTTAAAATGGCATCACATGCTACGATATTCGAGTGCAGCCACTCACTAAATACTCACTTGAATGACATGATTTCAGACATGTTAAATTGGAAATAAGAAATATGGCTCTTTTTTTTTTTGGGAGGTGGGGTGTCATTTTTGTTGATTTTTAGCATGTCTAGGTTTTCACTTTGAATTTAGTTGTTTTTTTTTACGTGTTGGCTATGTTTTTCCCAAAATTGTAGCTGCCTCTGATTGAATTGGAATTAAATGAGCCTAGTGGTATCTGTTAGGCATCTTGATGGGTAAACTTCATTGATGACACAATACCTTAACAATATATCATTCATCTTAAATTAAACTATAATATAGTCGTCTGTCATTTCAATATAAGTATGTGAATAATTAATTGAATATCAGTAAAATGAGAATAAGTCAATTAACTTGAGTTAATTTTTGAAACCTAATATTAGCATACAAGGGAATATGATAAGCTTACGGTACAGTCGTTTTACGATTTACAAGTGAGAACAGCCAATGTTCCCTCTAAGGTTCATTGGTCCATGTGCAAAGTTGGACAGAATTAATTTTTGTGCAATATTTTATACAACTTGCTGCGCTGCTATTCTAAACTGCCGCACGACGTTGATTAGATATCTGCGCTGATGCGCAGCTTAAAGGGAACATTGGTGTAAGCATGGCTAATCTAGCACATACTTACAATCGACCAACATCAACAATCTGCACTATTCTCAAGAACATAAACAGAATTAACGAGATGGATGCTTTCAAGGTAGTGTCAAGAATGTCTACGAAACAGTTACGACACATTTTTGTCAAATTTTGAATGGTCAGCAAAAAACAAATATCTTTAGACAGTTTTCTAGTTTAAAAAGGATTAATTATTTGTCATAAATTCATGTTTTTATTTACGTTTTTTTGTTTCGAATCTGTATTTCAAGTTCTTACACTCTTGAACAATTCATTAGTAATTTCCTTTTAATACATGTTAATAAAAAATTTTTTAAATGAGGTTTTTTCAGCATGGAGCGCATTATAGTGTTTTACATTAATTTGTATGAGAAAAATTATTTCGTTTAATGAGTTTTTTGGTGTTTCGCTTAACGAATTATGCTCGTTATAAGAGGTTCCACTGTATGTAACTTTTTTCTTAATTAAAATTGAGTAATCAAACATTTTACAATTGTTAATTTTTGAAATACCCTCGTGGTTAAACCTTGTATTATGTAGTTTAGGGGCCGTCCATAAATGACGTCACCCGATTTTGGCCAATCCACCCCCCCCCCCATTTGTCACAAAAAGTTAGCCCCTTCTCCAATATTACTTCTCAATGCTTTGCGCCCCCCCTCATAAAAATCTTTTTTTTTAAATGAAAATAATTTAAATCCTTTATTCTCCTTGTCAATATTTATAATTTATTTAGTGTAGTCCTGCATAATAATATGGTACCCCGTGGAAAAATGTGGAAAAAAAGGGGCAAAATGTAAAATATCATTAAATAAATTGTAAGCAATCAAATATTTAAGTGGAACTTTTATTTAAAGTTTTGTGTTTTGACGTGATGTCACAATTCTTAATCCCCCCTCCCCACTAATGGGTGACCCCCTCCTCACTTAGGTGCGTAATGTCATTTATGGACAGCCCCCATTTAGAATGTACAAATAGTACTCATACGGCTTGATTACACTACACCAGTAAAAATTCAATGTGATCGATTACTCCGCTTATGAAATTCCTCGACAAATCACTGAGGTCTCTGTAAATGTGAATTTTTTACATTCAATTTGGTGTCATAGTCACCCTTTGAAGTTGTAACCCGGTGCGGTCTGCACCCTCAAGATACCACACTGACAACAACTACAAACTATTTTAAGCCACTTTTATTTTTGTATTAGCTAATACTATATATGCCAAGATTGCTCAATTTCAGTCATTTTAAAATGAATATTTGTATCCAGTCTTTTGGTTTACATATTAGTCCATTTACCTTCAGGCAGGCCAATAGATGCTATACTATAAGATGTTGCTAGCATTACGACATGTCGTAGCTGTAGCAAGAAAACTGCTGCTACGACATGTATTTAACAAACTCTTCTTTACATTTTATACGCATATAAAATAATACGACATTAATTCTAGACTTATTTATGTGTGTATTAATTCTAAAATCTAAATTTATTTAAATAGATTTGATTTTGGTCTACCGATTATATCGGCCGATTTATTTTGTGTAAGTGTAAGTGATGTCAATGCCAAGTATTAAAATTTAGTATAGTACAGTATACAGTATATGAAAATGCTCTAGATAGCAAAGATTCGCGCACAATGGCAGCAATCTAAAAAAAAAAATTTGTTTTGTGTGGAATAATAAAATGTATCGTGTGCAGACCTGTCATTGGAAACCATTCCATTTATTTTCATCCTTCAACCTTATTTTCACTCTATTACTAAGTTTTGTTCTCGTTGTTTCATTCATAAAAGTTGGCCCATTTGCAAAATTTATTTAACTATAATAGTTAAAATTATCAATTGTAAGTCAAAGCCGAAGGTTGAAAAGGAGTTATTAATTTTTTTAAAAATATTTTTAAAAAGGACAGTGCGTTTTGTTGTGGTCGTGAGTCATATTCCTATGTCTTACTTAATGTCTATGGGGCAGTCCATAACGTATGTCACGCTATTTTTGACAATTTTTAACTCCCCCCTCCCCCCGTCACACTTTCTTACACCCCCTCCCCCCTCTGGAGAGAGACGTACTTTATGGACGGCCCCTATCTGGAACTTGTAAACGTATCAGTTATCAGTATTACTTAGTATTATCAGTACCAGAAACTTCGTTTCGGCAAAAAAAGTTCGGTAATACCGAAAAATATACATATTGGTAGACCCCTCAGATTTAATCAATGTATTGCATCTCCTTTTCAGAATAACGAGAACAAAAATAACAGTCACCAGCGCATTCATTGAATTGTGATTGGTTTAAGAAACAAACAAAAACACACAAAAAAAACAACTTTTTAAAACTGGACGGTAGCAGGAATCGATCCCACTACCGGATTTACCAAACGATTAATGGAACTATCACTTCCTCTAGCAAAGCTCATGTCAAGTATCAATTTTTTAAAATTATTAATGTTTGTTATCAAGTTTACACCAATCATTTTTTTTTAACCTTTAAAATTCATTAATCAGCTTACATAGTAATCATAAAATCTGATGATGAGAACTATTATTTAGTATTAAAAAAATACAGCATATATTTACGACCAGTTGTAACAGAAGACAACTCACAGGGATTTTTCTAGTGTCACAACATGTCGCAGCACTAGCTAAGTCTCAGTGCGTTGTCTGCCGTTACTTTGTCGTAGCAGCAAACACTTCATATACAATTACTATCACTAATATTAATAAATGGAAATCTCGCCCACGTACGTTTGAACATCATTGGTGTGAAATTTTGGCTAAAACCTATATCTCCGACCGCAGCGTCGCGGTTCTTCCGGTTGCTATGAAAGGATAGTTGCTTCCCTTGAATCTTACCTCCCCTTGCGGTAAAACGTAAATAATAAGTCTATTTTTATAATTGCATTTGTATTAATGCGCGCAGCGCGCTTTCTGTAAATAAATTGAAACAAAAAGAGGAGGGGGGTGAGGGGAGAGATTTTAATTTAATATTTATGGCCTAATTTAATATTTAATTAGAATTTATATGTACATTAATAACGATGGGATGAAGGAGAGGGAGGGGGGGCTCTCCTGTTCATTTTNGAAGATTTTAGGGTTTGGGTTAGGTATAGCGATAGAATTTTATTGTGGCAGTATTCATCTAATTTGTTGTGATTCAGATGCTTGATCGGTGAGTACCCATTGTTTTCTTAAATTTTTACAACTATTTTGCTTTTATGAAAAACGCTAAAAAATACCCCTTAAATTATTAGAATGTCCCCCAATCCTTTGGCCATCTTGTTGCTATGGCACGTCACCGCCGAAAAAGTAGTGAGAGCCCCGTGAATTTTTTTTTAAAATTTGCCGGTAGCTAAAAAAAACTGCGCAATTTTAGAATCCCTGATTCCCCTACCCCTTTAAATTCACCACGGGGGCTCGCACTACTTTTCCGGTGGTGACGTGCGATAGCAACAAGATGGCCGCCGATAAGATCGGGCCGGTCGGAGATATAGGTTTTTACCGAAATTTTGTACTATGTAAATGTAAAACTATGTTCCACCATGACATTGGGGTAAAAGTCTAATGAATTTATGAAAGAAATTATGGAAGAATATGGCCTCCTTACAAATGCTGTCAATAGTGATAATATATAATACCAAAGTATTTTTTTTTCAAAAATTTGGCTGGACTGTACTGTAACCGATTTAACATTTAAAAATTAAACTTAAACCATTTTCATTTACCTCACAAATTCAAAAAAAGAAGAAAAAACATTTAAAAGATGTCCAAACAATTTCCTGTCATTGTGAATGAGTCATGATTTATTTTATAAATTCATCTCACTTCCTACCTGATACTGATTTAACTGGTTGACTGTGTGCTTACACTTACTGACAGTCACTGACTGATTTACTTACTCAAATTTACTGCTTGTGTCTACTTTTGAGTTAGTCAGTTACCATAAATGAGTTATTTTCAAGTTAGAAACAGTACTCAGTACTGGAAGTTGGTCTAGCGAGTTAAGTCGGCTTTAAATTTAAGTGTAAATGAAGGTTTATCTAAAAATATTTTAAAGCTGATATTTTATTATTGGCACCGATGGCACTTATTATAAATAATGGGAGTACTGGATTTCAGCTCCGGCCATATTTAAAATTCCGGCTCCGGCTCCGGCCGAGTTTGTCTTCATAAAATAAATGGGATAGGACGGTAGAGCCATAAAATCGTAATATATTAATATTTATTATATTATAAGTATAACACGCCGTCTTTCCATTCAAACGAGGGGGGGGGCAATATTAATTTTATGGAAATGCGGAGGAGCGATACGAAATATCAATTAGAAAAAGAAAACAAGTGACAAAAATACGATCATTAATACTTTTTTAATAGTTTAGCGTATAAAATTATCCTTTTAAATACTATTTTTTAGACTATTATAAATTATATAGATTCATAACGTATCTTTTTATCGTATCTGTTACAGACCCTCCTTCTATACAGAAGATTATTGCGTCCTACGCTTATATATGGTTTGTGTTAAATTAGTCCTGCATTCTTAGTAGAGTTTTAAATGATGATAAAGTGTTGCTTTCATTGTTTCTTCAGGCAACCTATTCACGCCCGAATTCCGGACGGGAAGAAAGAAAACTTGTATGGGGCCGTCCATAAATGACGTCACGCACCTAGGGTGGGAGATAGGGGGTCCCACTTTTGTGACGATGCGTGACGTGGGGGAGGGAGGGGGGTTGAAGAAATGTAACGTCACATTGAAAGGGTAACTTTAAATAAAACTTCCACTGAAATATTTGGTCACTTAAAATTTATTGAAAGACTTTTTTAAAAAAAAATTCAATGCTTCTCAAAGTGCCGGTCGGTAGGCTATCAGACGCCGGTTGGCGTAAGTTAACAAGACACAAAAATTAAATATAATTATAATTCTTAAGTTTGAGAATTCACAAGAGAACATAGGAAATTGTAACTCTGCGTCGTTTGATGTTGAGATCAAAGCTTTCGTTTGGTTCACTCGCGGCAGGAGTCTGCAAACTTTCTTTTTTTCCGTTATTCCCCCTCTCCCCTCC
>MUZC01002780.1:414121-431505 GCA_002072015.1 Radix auricularia
TATATATATATATATATATAGGTAGCCATAATTGTAAATGTTTCAATGGATTAGTTACGCCTGAACTAGATGACGTCACGTAGCTGTTGCTATTTTATTTTCTTTAAATATTTTTTGTGAGAGGGGGGGGGGTCCCCGCTTATGTGACGAGATATCGCTAAGAGGAGGGCGGTGTTTAAAAATTGAGAAACTTTTAGATATGCTTGCAATTTATTTATTGACATTTTTAATGGCTTCACGCGGTTTACTATATTAGATTGGAGACTTACACTAAATACATAAATGACAAAAAAGTAATTTGCAACCTGTTAATTTTCAATTCGAAAATACGGCTTTTCGGGTCGTCCATACAGTACGTCACGTTTTTTTACGATTTATATTGGATTTTATTTTATTTAACTTCATTTTAACGTTTTTCTTTTTTTAGAATGAGACATTTGCCGCCCCCACCCCCAACACACACACTCTCTCTATCCGAGCTTTCGATTGGCTTAAGTTTCATGTACAGTAAGTTTTGCTTTTACAACAGGAGCGGCTGTCAAATTTTAAGAATCATTTAAGCTACCACCACATCAGTATTACGTTCTCATACTACTTAAGGACTTTTCAGTACAGTAGTATTACAATCAGAAGTGTTTGAAGTTTTGGTAATTGCTTTAAGATTTAAGATAGTTCCTTTATTTCTTTTCTTAATTTCAAATTAGGCTTTTCTTGTATTTCCAAAAAGCTCCATTTTCTTATACACTTTTAATTGTTACAAACTAATTAACGACTAGGAATTTGCCACCCCTGGCAAAGTGCCGTCCGGGGCATTTGGCCCCCTTGCCCCCTCACTACGCCACTGCCCACCCCCTAAGGTATGTCACACTTTCGAACACCATTTTTTTAAAATTAACAAAATAATTAAACTTAAATATAACACACCGTGACGTCACACATGGCGGACACCCCCCTCCCCCCGTCAAAAACTGTCTCACTGGAGCGGGGGGGGGGGGAAGGCGGGGATTTCAAAGTTTTGTAACGTCATATTGGAGGGGTGTATACGTTTTTTGAGACGAGGGGAAATGGGGGTGGGGGTTAAAATCGGCAAAGAACACATGACGGCATTTATTGATGGCCCCTAAACCATTCTTGCATCATCATTACATTCAAATGACCCACTGGCATTTATTTATTTTTTTAAATCGTTAGTTGAGTTTTTGTTGCTGTATTTTTTTTAAAGTAGGATTTTTTTAATTTAAAAAATTTAACATTATTAGATATGAGTCAATTTGTTCATTTGGAATTTCCCTCAATGTTTTAGGGACGCTCAAGATTACTGAAAGATAACTGCCTCCTCGTCAAATGATCTAGATGTTTTGGCGTTTATAATTTACACTGCGGGATATCTACTCTAAACTTAAATAGTTTTTACCATTACTTTTTTATTTGGACAAATTTACAACAACAAAAATTAAGGCCAGAGCTTTTTTGTCGGTCAAGGGGGGGGGGGTCTAAACTCACACCAAGACTGTCCTTTTTTAATTTTTAATTAAAAAAACAACTTTATTAAGATGACTTAGCAATACAATGACTTTGGAATAATTAACTTACGAAAAATACTTAACCTAGTCCTAAAAGTTACATTACATTTTTCCATCTCATGATGAAAATGGGGTACATACTTATTAGGTTCAATACTTCAACTTCTGTGTTCCTCAGAATTTTCAAAAGGGCTCGAAATGGAAATGTCCACTATTGAGAAGGCAAAGATTGTTCGAGATGATCAAGGTGGGTTGATTATAATAAAGTAGTTAGTAGAAATAGGGACGTAGGAAGGAAATGCCATATAATTTACTTGTTGCGGAGAATAAATGAAATGATTTTTTTTTAAAATAGTATTGGAAAAAACTTACTTATTATCATTGGATAATAACTAATTTAAAAATACATTATGACTTTGAAATATTTTTTTTAATAATTAAAAATAAATAGGAGAACCTTGGAAATTACGCATAATCAAGGAGGTAACATTTTCATTTGGACCATTGAAGAGACAATTTTATTTCATAGTGTTGATACAAATCAAAGTGTAGCAAATAACTCACTGTTGTGTTCTTACCCACAGGCCGACATGAAGCTGAGATCAACTGTGGCGGTGAAGGAGATTTATTCAGCAGTCGGAACACGTGCCAGAAAAACCCCGATCACGCTGGCTTCATCGCTGTCAAAGATTTCCAAGTGGGCCACCTGCCGTCCACCTACCAAGTACAGGGATTCGTAGAGTGGGTTCACTCTGTCGCCGAGTTTTCTGTGCTCGTTACAGCACGTCACACCAGCTTCTCCAGGCCGGAACGCTACCCAGACACACAGGAGCCTTATCCTTTCTATAACTTCAGGGGCAGCAAACACCTGCGCCTTGGGAGTGGTTGGGTAGACGGGGTCGGGATGAGGTTCACGGCGGAGGACAACAGGCGGTGTCCGTGTCTGTCGTGTCGCTCGTCGTCCACTCCGTCCATGGAGTGGGGTCAGTTTTGGGTCCACACTGCCCTCCACGTTGTGTTTGATTCAGAGGAAGCCGCCCACGCGGAATGCCAGCTGTTTTTTGACGACGATGAGGACCGCAGCGCCGTGAGCGTGTTGCATGGGGTGGAGATTATTGGCAGCTGCGAGGAAGACACGTGCTCTCTTCGCTGCGTCACGCACGATCTCTCGCTTGTCGATAGGCTGCAAGCAAAGTGGCTGCTGCTGCACGCGCTGCAGGAAGAACTTCTAAAACGAAACTCGATTACGGCAAATTTTGAGAAGCTGTCGCTGATCGTGTCACACCCCCACGGCTGCAGTAAGAAGATATCCGTTGGTGAGTGGACAAGCAGACTGGACGTGAGTCCTGGGTGGACACAATACGTCTACACGACCTCCACTTGTCCAGGGTCGAGCGGCGCCCCCGTTTATCTCCTGGGACAGGAGAGGGGCTTGCAGCTGGCCACCAATCACCCGCACAGTGCTCGATGTGATGAACCAGGCTTTAATATCAGTGGCGTTTGGTGGGAAAGAATCAGTTGAGAAAACTTGTTGAAGGCCGGAATGGAAGCGGCGATGTATGAGCTTTCTAGGATTTTGAATTCATGGCAGTGTGACTGGCTCTGCAGTTGAAGGCTCTGAGGCATTTGTTGTTGTGTAGCCTTGTCGTCCACGAGGAACAGCCGTCGATCATCTGCGATTCTTGTGAGGTAATAGGCCAACAACGAGATATCTCCATGCAGACATCCCATTCTTGAGCCAGCCTCTACAGCATCTTCCAGTTATGTCCAATTCTCTTGATGCCTGTCTCCAACTCTCGGTGCCAAGTGTTTATTGGACGGCCTTTCTTCCGCTTACCCTGCTGGTTCCAGTTCAGGAATATCCTTGTTGTGATGGAGCCAGATAATCCTTCTGAGGCAACTGTTAATAAAGGATATAAATTCGGTCAGGTTTACGACAGCTGTTCTCTACGCCTCGGCTCCATGTAACATTACGGGCTTCATCGAGGCGTTGAAGATCCATTATTTTAAATTGCTGCTTAGGTTTTTTGGAGACCCAAACATTCTTGAGTTCTGAGACAGATATTTTTACTGAGGACCTATCGGGAGCGTCAGTCTGTAAAATTTTATGTTTTTGAATGTATATAATTCAGAGATAGGTCCTATATTTAACGCACTGCAACTCTCTCTCTTTCTTTCTTTCTCTCTTAATTTTCATACTCTCTGTCAATTTCTATCCTCTCTCAATCTATCTTTCTGCCCTCCTCTTCACAAAAAAACATATTTAAAAAAAATTAAAGTGACATATCTCACTACAGAGAAAACAGCCCCCATCCTTGAACTAAAAAGCGCTAGAATCAAAGCCATTTTATCGAGCCGTTTACTTTTATTTTGGATTATTCTAAATATACTTTTTAAAGGGAATTAGCTTCCATCAATGCATTAGTACAGTAAAGATTTTTTAAAAAATTAATAATAAAAAACAACAACAAAGAAACAAACAAATCAAGAAAACAAACCTAGGCTCTAGAATAAGTTTTATTAATTTTGGTCGAAGCCTAAACTGGTCTGAACTAGCAATTTTTATGCGGAGCTCGATACATCACGATTAGCAGCCTGTTTAAAATAAGCCTTAATTTTTCACTTAGTCAAGTCACTTTATTGCACGCTTTATTCATTTTAAATTTGGGAAATTTGGCGTCAAATGCGCGTGAGCACCGCCAATGAACACATGAAATCTAGTCTTTAATCATTGTGTTGAAGGGTATATGGCAGACAATGAAAAAACCCAGCTTATCTGAGGATAAAATCAACAGAAGTGGTAGTAGTAAATATTTAAAAATTATCAACTAACTGTGAGCTCCATGGCTTTTATAGAATTAATTCTATGTAAGGCTGTTTCTGACGTCCAATAAAATAGGTTAAAACCGACACCTACAATTACAAATTCTCGTTCTTCCCGTTCGGAATTCGGACGTGTATTGATTGGGTTGTTTGTTCAAAGCAGGAAAACCAACACATTATCAACATTTAAAAATCTAATTAAAAAAAACGCAAGACTTGACATAAATCATGGATAAGCGAGGACATATTAATTTTCTGTTTATTGTCAGGGATCTGGTCTGAATTTTCCGATGGTTCCACCACCAGCACGGCATCATCACCATTTCTAAAGGCAGTCCCAGAATTTATAACATCCTTCATTTATTATTGGACGTTGATAAGGGCTTCCACCGTAGCTACAGATCAATCACATCTCTGGGCAGATTTGAGGTACTCAGCCCAACTTTTGTTTTGCAGCCAAACAAGGCCTCATATGTGACTAATAAATGCTTTGGTGAAAAAAAAAGGTTTTTCATGTATTGAACAAATCTGAGATTATCAGCCCAGTGTCTTGATTAATCTGTCTGCACCATTGTCATCATCATATTCTGAACTTCATGGTTGGCACATTGGACGGAACCTTCACTTTGATTATGCCTCGGCTTTCCGTGTACCAGTTTTAGTTCAGGCCAAATGTACTCACAATGAAACATTGTGTCCGAATAATATAAACTAGTCGCAATGGCTGGACTTTTCCGAAAAGGACAGACAACACAGTAGTACCGTCACAGCGTGGCGCCCTTTTTCATACCACGTACACGCCAACATACCAGAAGCGAGAGATGTGCCACTGAAATCCTACATGTGGAAGAAAGTCAGCAGTCACGAGCCTGCGCTCTTCATGGGGCTTCCCGGAAAACCCCCTCAGCTCTCTGGCCCCCTAAGGGACGTAAAAGCCGAGAAGCCCCCCGGAGCGGTCGCTTCTAGAAGGGCGTCCAGGACGCTAGGTCGAAAACGCCTCCCAGTAAGTTGACCTCCCGAGGGAGGGGTGGAATTTTCCCTACATCGACTCGCTATCACTTCAGCGCCACCCCCGGCAAAGCTTACGAGTCTCTATAGTTAGGACCGCCGCAATGCGGGGATCATCACTGCCCAACCTAGGGTTTAACCCCCACTTGAAGGTTTCATCAGAGCTGGCGTCCAAAAGCGTTTCCTAGCGGTACCTTTTGATAATCCGTGCTGGCACTCCTGGCCCTAAACCGGCACCACTTGACATTTCAATTACCAGAAAAAAGCTTTGAATTCCAGGGCCCACTTGCTGACCAGCAGTGTACAATAAATTCTTTTTATAGTGGTTTAGTTGTTGTTGTTTTTTTACTTTATTGGTTTCAATAGACGAGAATTAGTCTACTAAAAAAGCTAGGGTGATTTTTTAGAAATATTTATCAAACCAGGAAAGAAAATTTGGTTCCTTAAATTATTGCTTCACAGCGTGCTGTTTACTATTCCTATTCTCTTATACTTATATAATACTCCTATACTCATGTAAAGCACTTCTATAACTCCTATACCCCTGTATAATATAATACTCATACTTTTGTATACCATAATACTTCTAAACTACTCCTATACTACTGAAAATAAAAAATCGTGTATACTCATTCTATAATCTTTTATTCTATGATACACGGTTCACCGACAAAACGGTCCCTGACAAAACGGCCGTTTTGACCAGGGCTGTTTTGTCGGGGCCGTTTTGTCCGGGTCTGTTTTGACGGGTCATCATGATGCACTTATACTCATATATATTACTCCTATATACTATTCTTATACTCATGTAGACCTCCTATACTCATGTGTACAATAATACTCCTATTATCATGTATACTACTTTTGTACTCCTGTATACCTCATTTCAATATATTGGAAGACCTTGACTTTGCAGATGACCTGGCTATCTTAAGCTCAACGCATTTGAACATCCAGGAAAAAACAGATCGTCTCCAGCACTTTTCAAACCAAATTGGTCTTGAAATCAACACAACCAAAACAAAAATCATGGACCTCACCAACCAACCCAATGATATAAAAATTAATGATAAAACTATAGAGAAAGTAACCAATTTCACTTATTTAGGAAGCAAAATGACATATAATGGAGATTCAACATCAGAGATAATGACTCGAATTGCGTTGGCGTCAAGTGCTTTCAACAAACTCACAAATATTTGGAGATCAAGGACAATAAGACAGCATACAAAACTTAAGCTATTCAATTCCTGTGTAATCCCTGTACTAACATACGGATGCAAAAGCTGGAAATCAACTAAATATATAGAAAAAAAATTAGTTTCATTCGAAAACAAATGCCTCCGAAAAATTTTAAATATAAAATGGAGTGATCTCAAATCAAATGAAACAATAAGAAAAGAAACCAACCAAGAATATGTGTCAAATTTTATAAGGAGAAGACGATGGAATTACATCGGCCATGTTCTTCGAATGGACAAGAGAAGACTCCCAAGTCAGGCCCTCATGTGGACACCAACAGGCAAAAGAAAACAAGGAAGACCAAAAGAAACCCTGCGTAGAACAATCATAAGAGAAAGCTCAACCATGGGTCTAAGAAATAACCAGGACTTGATACAATTAGCAACGGATCGTCAAAAATGGAAATCCATGACCTCTGCCCTATGTGCCGTCTTCGGCCCGAGAGGAAATAACTAACTAACTAACTAATACCTCATTTACTCATGCTTACTATCATAATCATATGATCCTGTATACTATAATAATCCAATACTAAATATCCCTTACAGACCATGAAGGTCCATGGGAGCAAGTGAAGTAGCGTTCACAAGTTTCATTGACCACTAACGAGCATGGGATTGTGTGGTTAGCACAATGCCCCGGGGGCCTTGCCAGATCCACGGTTCGAACTCGCGACACGGGTTCTTGCAGCGGTTCGGTAGTCAAGCTCGCTACAACTTAGACCACCGCGCCCCCTAATAATCCAATACTACATCTATATTCCTGTATACTAGTCCAATACTCCTGTTTATTAGTCATTACATAAATATTTTGTATATAACTCTTATACACCTAATTACTTTCACTTTACTCCTATACACTACTTATATACGCCTGTCTGCTACTCCTCAGACTAGCAGCGTGCCTTTGTAACCTCACTGCATTCAGTTGTATCCTTCGCGGGAAGCTGCTTGCAGACAATCGAACATACGCAATAGAGCACGTCCTAACAACTGACACGGTTCCCGAGACATCCTCCGACGTCCGCTGTTGTAAATATCATGGAGACCAAAAGTCAGTCATAATTTTCTGCAACAAAGTTCCTAAGCGAGTCTACAATATATAACCATCTATGCACGATAACTGTTGGGCGCTGCGACGCACTGACGCCGAGGTGTGCACAAATTATGTGGGGATAGTGTGGAATTTCGTAAATTTTAATATAATGATTATAGATGAGGGCATCTTTGAAGTCAAACATTGCTATGATGTATTTACCCCAGGGATGTATTCGATATCTGGTTCTGGTAAACTAAAAAATAGCAATTTAGCGGGTTTTTTATTTCCTGAATATCATTTCTGATATTATTTATTGTATTTTAAGGAAGCGCATCTTTTACGAACTTTAATTTCTTATGACCTGTGTTTGTGGAACATTAAAGCAATTGCATCTAAATCTCAATTCAATTTGTCTCAATTCAATTTCAAATGAGATGCTGTCGTATTGAAGTATTAACAAAATATAATATAGTTAAAACTATTTGGAAACTATCATGGGAAATTAACCTCGAAGACTTAAGTACTAAACTCAAACATGTGGGACTGCTAAGACATTGCGAAAAAAGAAATGATAAAATCACATCACAAAAACAATTACACGCATACGATTAAATAACACGCGAAATCAGTAAGTGAAAATAATAAATTATATCCCCAAGTACCTATATATTTTAAAGTAAAATTTCAACAGAAAAATTGCTGGGGAAAAAAGACAAACAAACCAATTTTTAAAACATAAATTTAATAGCATACCAAAAATATTATGCGGGTTTTAAAAAATATGTACAACAGTTATGGTATAAAAATGTAACAGAAACGATTACATTACATGATATTATGACGACATTTTTGTCATTCTATAATAGTAATTTGTATTTTTTATTTAAAGAAAAACATTTAAAAGAAAAAAAAAGTTGAAAGCCAGAAAACAAAACAAAAATCTGTGCCTCTGATTAAGGTAAAAATCATGTTTCATCTCCTGATGTAAAATTAAAATTAAAAAAAATATATGAGATGCCAATGTTCAAGCTAAGGTCCGTTGGTCCGTGTGCAAAGTAAAAAAAAAACAGCTAGTGTGCAAAGATGCACAATATATATTTTTTGTGTAATATTTTACAAAATTAGTTGCGCGGTAACTCTAATCTGCTTCGCAGCGCCTGTCATATATCTGCGCGGCCACGCACCAGATGACTATTTTTACTTTTTAACTATTTATTGCTAAGATTTTTAAAAATTAAATAAAAATCCCTTTTCCCATTTCTTTTTCCATTCTATAATGTCAGTTTGTTAATTGGTATATTTTCAATTGTTTGGTTTAGAAGTGTTCGTTTAATGGGATTCACTGTCCTGAGGCACAATCGTTTCACCCATCTTATTAGCCCCCCAAAATACGAAGTCTAATTCTCTACATATTAGACGACTTATTCAAACATATTAAATACTCATTTGATTTTTTTTCTGATCTCAAATGTTAAGTAAAATTTTACTCACGTCTAACTCTTAGCTGCTTAAAAAAATATTAAGAAAAAATGTCGTCACAAAAATAGAACAGATCATGTATGGCATTTCCCAGCAGCTGAAGCAGGTTTCTCAGGTATTAATCAGATACTGCCCCTGCCATGGACACCCCTGTGGATCAGCCGTACTTTTTTGGGGTGTAACTCACCACCTTTGGGCGCCAAGCTCTCACCTGTGGCTCCAAGTAGCCGTAACGTAGTAGGGGTAACCGATGGGATACAAACCTCGGTGAAGTGGGACTTGTCGAACATTTTTACTAACAAGCATCTGAAGATTAAGTTTCGGCTGCCGCTGATTTTCTGTGAGCCGATGAGCAAGAGGCTAAGCATGGTGCAGTGCTAAGAGCTTGTCGAGGCACACAGGACGTCCTGGTTATCCACTGCTGGACCCGATGGATTAGGGCGAGAGAGAAAGGTCGACGTGCTGCGCAAACCTTCATCACTTTTACTTTTAACAAATTCGAATTGCAAGTCATTCTCTCTCATCCACTTATCAACGAAATTCCTGTGGCGACAGGCAAGTACTACTTCAAGTAGTGAAGCGTCAGGTGAGGGTACAGTGGCAGCCGTGGTCACAAAACTGCAGGCCATACGGTGGTTAACCACTGACATTGTGCAGCTGTGGTGTCCGACAGCCCCCCTAGGCGTCGGAGCAGCCCTCTTTAAGAACGTAATTGTCATAATGCTCACCACCATGGCATGAGGATGGGGCTCGAAAAGGTGCCCTAAACATTGCCTGAATTTCAGTTACAGTAGCCTTCATACCGAATATGGTTAGAATTTGTTCCCTAGAGTTACTCCTAAACTAGTTCTACTCACAGTGGCGTAGCGAAGGGGGGCAAAAGGGCAAATGCCCCGGGCGGCACTTTGCCAGGGGCGGCGAATTCCTGGTCGTTAATTAGTATTTAAGAAAAAAAATATAAGAAAGTCGAGCTTTTTATCGAAATAAAAGAAAATAATAAAGAAAGTAATAAACAGATATAAAAGAACTATCCTAAGGCATGTGCACTTTTAAAACGACAAAACTTCAAACTTCTTATTGGATATAAATTCTGCTGATACTAATGCTGCTGTGCTGAAAAGTACTTAATTAGTATGATATTGTAACACTGAAGTAGTGGTAGCTCAAATGATTATTTAAATCTGCAGCCGATCCTGTTGTAAAATCCAAACTTATTGTACATGAAACACGAGCAAAGCTCGGAGCGGCACATTGTGTGTAGAGGGAGGGGCGGCTAAATCCTCGTTAATTAGCTTAAAAAATGTAAAGTTAACAACAATAAAAACTAAATTAAAATAAAATTAATAAAGTTTATTAAAATAAAATAAAAGCAAAGATTAAAAATTGAAAGAAATAAAGGAACTATATTATATTCGTGAACATTTCAAATGCCAGAATCTTCAAACGTCCTTATGAATAAGTCTTCTGATACTAATACTATCGAAGTGGAAAACAAAGGGGTTGAATTAGTGTATGAATTTGACACCATTGTTCTGGTATATATAATTGATTCAAATTTGATTTTAACTTAAATAAATTACTGGGAAAATTTGTTTGCGTACTTACATGGTTTATTCTATACAAACATTATTATTTTTATTTTAATTTCTTTTTATTTGAAGCATCAAGAAAAAATAATGAACAAAATTGTTTAATTAATTAAATTAAAACTTTGCACGCATATATCCAAACCTAGTTACCCAGGAACAAGTACTCAACGATTCCGAAGTTTTCTAAAATTAGGAAGGATCAGAAATCGGATAAAAAAAGAATTGACAAAGAACAACAAAAAGTTGTGAAGGAAAATAAAACAAAGTGGTAAAAAATTGTTGTTAAAATTTTTTGACATTATTAATGCATTGCAAAAGTAAATGCGTTTTTTTCGTCCACAGAGAGGACAATACTATTGCAAATAAAGAGAAGCATGTTTTTGCCAAGAACGATCGAGCACTCCCAGATTATTTTATATATTAAAAAAAGTTTTAAAAAGTGTCATATAAAATTCAAACTGAGCTCATATCAATTTTAGGAGATAGACCCTATATATCGCAAAAAATCATCCTTTTTCAGGAACAAGAAACCCCATATTGTTCTATTGTATTCGATATATCTTCACATATTTCACATAATCACCAAACAAGTAGTGTTATGAGATTAGTAATGATCGATTGAAAAAAAAAAAGAAGTAGACAGTGTAGAATTTTTAAAATATTTCATTGAAGTAAAAGTGAATCTGATTACATTTCTGAAATGGTTTTTAATAAATGACGATCTTAAAATGATCGATTGCAGAGGATCTTCATGTGTTAATAATTCTTCTTTATGGCTGGAAAGTATACAGGCGTCTAAGAAAGACGGAAAAACTGTCAGAGGTCGAAAGAAAAAGCTCATGAGACCAACAGACGCAGGAACTTCGCTAGTCACACTAAAATCTTTCTAATTTTAAAGCTATGTCAAAGATGCACAAAATAATTTATAAATGTAAAGTGTTAGAAAAAATCATGTTAAGCCTGGTCCCTTTTGGAACTCAGGACGTGTTAGCGCATTTTCGTATTATGTATCAGTACTTATGTTAGATATCAGCATTATGTAGTTATCAGTAATTGTGTTTAGATTTTAGACATATTTTTATGAATTTTCTTGTGTAATGAATATACCTGACATTTTTTTATTTAAAAGTCATTTCTTTACATTTNAAAAAAAACTAATTCTTTTGCACGCCTTCGCACCACTCTTGAATGCTTGAAAAATGATGTATTCGACTTCCGGCAATGGCGGCCGTTCCCTGCGCCAGTGTTACCTCTCGATTCGCAAAGTTTTTTGGTAGTTTTAACGGGGTTTTTTAACGGATCGAGTAAATGAGTGTTGATGCACAAATGGCAGGTCAGGACATACAAAAAACATATATACATCATGGGTCTAGGACTTATGGATGCTGTGATCAAAGGTGATGACAGACGGACAAAACGGGTGCAATAGCGCATTCGACTTCTCGAAAATGCGCTAAAAATGCTAAGGAGAAAGTGCTCACAGAGAAATTAATAGAATACTTTAAGGATGCTTTGACATTGATATAATTTTATAAGGAGACCTGATCCTTTTAATCGAATCTTCAAGTCAAAGAACAAGAGAGCAAATTTTTGGTAATCCAAAATATGCATCCATATTATTTAGAAAAACAGTTGAGAAGAAAGTTGTATTATTCATAATATGAGATTACTGTAGAAAGTCATGTCAGATTTTGGCAGGTATATAGAATTTAGAAAACATATACAATTTTAGTACGCTATGCAATCTGCTGGACTTTGAAATTTTTCCTTTAAATTAGAGTATTCAAATGACATTGTAAAGCAAAAACTATTTTACCCCACAGGCAAAAAAAAAAAAAAAAAAAAAAAAAAAAAAAAAAAAAAGGATTAATGAATTAAAGACCCCTTGATTTATAGACGTTTATTAAGATATTAAGGCTCGGAGTTACCTTGCCTAAAATAATATAATTAATTTGAACATTGTTTACAATGGTCTTAATTAATGCAAGGTCTAAAAATAGCTTCTCTAAAATTAAGGTAATGAAAAATTAAATACAAGCAATAACGATTACGCTAAATTTTATTTGTTGCTATTTCGATTTTGGTTATTAAACACGGCAAGGCTGAAAACATTGATACACGATAGATTCTGGAATGAGGAAAATTTTAATTTTATTAAAGAAATGAAGCTTTTATTTTTATCTCTATTACAGTGTCATTATTACTTTGGGGCCGTCCATAAATGACGTCCCGCACCTTGCGGGGGGAGGGGGGGTCTCACTTTTGTGACGATGCGTGACGTGGGAGAGGGAGGGGGTTGAAGAAATGTGACGTCACATCTAAAGGGTAACTTTAAATAAGATTTCCACTGAAATATTTGGTCACTTAAAATTTATTTAATGACTTTTTTTATTCAGTGCTTCTCAAAGTGCCGGTCGATATGCCATCAGACATGAAAATTAAATATAATTATTATTCTTAAGTTTGAAAACCCAAAAGAGAACATACGAAATTGTTACCCTGCGTCGTTTGATGTTAACATCAAAGCGTTTGCAATGTAACCGCATCATCGTTTAGTTCAATGGAGGCAGGAGTCTGCAAACTTTTTTTTTGTCGGTTATTCCCCCCCCCCCCCCCGAAACTGCAACTGGTGAGTTTTACAAACAGGACAAGTGTCTAAAAAAGATCTAAATAGGATTATATGTAGATATTTTAAGTCAAAACGACACGGAATATCCATTTGGGGGGTGGGTGGGGATGAGGGGAATATATTTGATACAATTATAAACGTTTTAAATTTAATATAATTTTTCGATTGGTTTTTGGTCAAACGCCTCTGACCATTCTAAATATAATGATAAATGTGTCCATTTAAAATTAGTCAAAAGTATTCATTAACTTTATTGAATGCATCAAATTCTCGACATCGCAATTCGACAGGAGCACAAAACAACTTTCTTCTAACTCAGTTTTTAAGGTATTAGTTTTAAATATGACAGATAGGATACTTGATACAGTCAGATTTAAATTAGGATTATTGTCACTCGTGTCAATATAAATGAAAGTAGTTTGGATTTAGGTGTCTTCGTATACGTAAATAAGAAATCTACATAGATGATAAATTTAACAAATGCATTTTCTGGAAGGAACCGGTTCAATGGTGGGCATATGTTCCAAGCGTACACGTACACATGACGTATTTGAATATATCTGGTGGAGTGGAGTGGATGTTAAATGTCCCAAATGAGTCTGCATTACCCCCAAGAATACCCTTTTGACCCCAGATGAGGTAATTTACCCCTGTTCGGCGACCTCTTTCTTACGGGATGCCCGTCAGTCAATTGAGGGATTTAAAAAAAAACATTTTAAAATTATTATTTTAAAACTAGATTGTGCCAGGCGCCGTGGCGCCTGCGGCGCCCCCTTTTTTTGGGCGCCTACGGCGCCAACCTTTTTTTTTAAAGACCAACCAACTTGTCCTTTTTTGATAAATACGAATGATTAAACTTTATGAAATGTACGCAAAGTATTTAATAATAATAATAGGGGATGTATTTTGAGCACCGATGCACACCAAACAATGACGTCATCATATTAAATATTTTTACAGCGCTCATCAAAACACGATTTTTCAACTAAACTAACTGCTGTAGACTGTCGTACATCGCTCCTCAGCGTTACGTTACAAACATACAGAACCACACCACTGGGTGTTTATATATATTAATACCAATTGAAAAAAAACTTGTGATCTTCTGAGTAAAAGTTATGATAATATTGGATATTTTCAAGGAGGTTTGATTACAAGGAGGTGGCGTGACGTCAATAGGCTGAAGCCAGACACACCCACGGCAGCCATCGTGGCTAACTCAAAACATTGGAAGCTGTGTAGTGTGTACTGTGTACGTTATATTATTGTAATATTTGAACGTTATAAAATACTGCGTAATAAATTATAACAAACATTTTGTTTGCGTTGGGCATTTCTTTTTTTCTATTTACTTATCTGCACACGGTTGTTGTTTCGAAAAAAGGCATATATATATATATATATACGAATAGTTAATATCATTAACTAATACTAATACTATTACTATTACTATTAATTATTAGCAATATTAAAGTCAGTATACAAAGAAATACAGGCCAATTAACATTAGACCTTAATACTATTAGTTTTCTAGTTATGATCGTATATGTTATTTTAATTACTTAACTTATTTATATTATTTTTAAACTATGTCACATAGTTTAAAAATAATATAAATAACTATATGGTATGCTATTGAAATTATTGAAAATTATAAGAGCATAATTAGAAGTTTTTATTGATGCTAAGTCCGAACTGATACTTACCTTAGAATTAATAATGTTATAATCCTTCTATTTAATGTTTGTTGTTCATTTTTTGTTATATCTTACTCATATTCACCATCTTCTTTTTACAAAGATGAGGATATATACATTTGACAAACACTTAATATTTTACATATATAATCAATAACTAATACTATTACTATTAATTATTAGCAATATTAAAGTCAGTATACAAAGAAATACAGTGTAATACAGGTCCCATTAACATTAGACCTTAATACTATTAGTATTAGTTTTCTAGTTATAATGGTATATGCCATTTTAATTTCTTAACTTATTTATATTATTTTAAAACTATGTGGTATGCTATTAAAATTATAAGAGCATAGCCATAATTTAGTTAGAAGTTTTTACTGATGCTAAAAGTCAAAGTCCAAACAGATACTTACCTTTGAATTAATAATGATAATAGCAATAGTGTTATGACTATGATCCTTTTATTTAATGTTTGTCGTTCATTTTTTGTCATATCTTACTCACGTCTTATTTTTACAAAGATGAGGATATATACTAATATACATTTGACAAACACTTAATATTTTTACATAATATTACATAAACATATATAAATATAATCAAAAGAAAGAAATTTCAATTAAAATTAGATAATATTACTAAGTAACATAAGAATAATTACAAGAGATAAAAATAATAATATGTTCTTTTTAATTATATATAGAAGAACTAATAAGTCAGTGCTCTGCAAATTTGTTTATTTATATCGCATACTATTCATTAATATATAGTTATATAGCCTTTGTAGGCCTCGATCAGCTGATCGCATAAATAACTTTACATACATTACAGCGCTTTAAAATTTATAATTGACCCATTAGAATATCTAGAGCACCAGAAATGAACTAGGGCCTTAGGAGACTTAAGGAAAAAAAACGTGATGACAAAATACGAAGTTCATTGGAGTCGTTACCAGAATGAGAAAACTGATATCCTATTGAAAGCTGGTGGAATGTTTTGAGTTCAGCAATATGGCGATAGGCTCCGCCCACTGGCTTCAGTCGAGGACGACCATCTGGTAGCAGACGCCACCTCCTTGTAATCAAACCTCCTTGGATATTTTAATAATGTCATAGTATTTTTCAGTCCTCAACTTGCAAGAATTACTGTATTTTGCGACGCATAAGATGACATCCTACTTTCCTGCACAAATTTGGGGTTCTTACAGTATTTGCCATTTTCCTCTTTCAGCGCATACCTAATAATTTTTTAGAAAACATGAGATGTGATATTGATATCAATGTGATAATTTAATATCAAATACCTTTGAAAACTGTCATTAGAAGATCGAAATTAATTTGAGGAATTGTCTTGTATCTAAATATTCTAGGTCTATCAAAAATCCAATGATCCTTGTAATATCAATTGTCACATTAGCGAGCTTAATCGCGAATGTTAATCACATCAAATGGTTTTTGACATTACTGCTGCATTGTTCGTTAGCTGTCTTGCTATACCCTGGCAACTAAACATATTTTTTTTAAAATTTAATATATAAAACAAGCCGAATTCATACTTAATCTTATAGGGCTTCAAGCTGTATTGGTGCTCATTTTGCTATCAAATAAGTACAGAGAAAATCATGTCAAAACGGGAAAAGAATGCAATGGTACCTGGTGTAATGGAAAAATTCTTGCCGGGCGTCTGATACGAAAAAGTTTGAGAATCACTGGCTTACAATTTATTTAATGTCTTTTACATAGCTTCACGCGTGTTACAATATTACAATGTAGACCGACACTAAATAAATACTTAAATGACAAAAAAGTGATTTGAAACATACTTATTTTCAAATAGAAAATAGTTTTTTTTGTGGAAGGGGGGAGGGTCAAAGTTTTGTGACGTATTTTTGGAGGGGNCTGTTTTTTTTTTTTGTTTTTTTTTAAAATATTTTATTTTATTATTTTATTTAAAACTAGCAGACCCGGTCGTGCGTTGCAACGATCTCAGTAAAAATGACAATTTAAGAATCCAATGAGTGATATGTTTTAAAAACAATTATGCCAGAAACCTACACGGAAGTGTGAAAAAAGTCAAAGTTTCATAGCAAATGGATAAATAAAATAATAATTTAAAAGCTTAAGAAAAAGAAAAAAATGACATTAAAGGGTTAGGCTCTAAAATAAGTGATAATTTTTACTCAAGCTATGTTTCTCAATATAGTGTAAAATTGCTTGGGGAATTAAATTATTAACGTGCATTACAAAAAAATTTGGGGCCGCCTACCCGAAGGAATGAACATAAAGAGTTCAGTTTCCTAGAGTAATTATTTATAGACTCTTGAATTTTTATAAGCAAAAAAAAAAAAAAA
>MUZC01002780.1:438529-471804 GCA_002072015.1 Radix auricularia
CCCAATTACATATTATAACTATAAATAATGCAATTTCAACAGCGACTATAAGTTCTTTTCACAATTTATTTTCCATTGTGACAATTCATGCGAGTAATCATCCAACTAATGCGCAAGGGCTCATTTCTTCTTAATCAAACATAAAGTAAAAACCATCTCTGAAAAAATCATTGGAGATTGTTCTTCTCATTAACAGTTTTTTAAGTCACATTCAATGACTTCCCGTTATCTTTTATTCAAGCACCCATGCAGATCGCATCGGCAAAAACTTGTGTTCATAAAATTAACGGAATTTTTCATAATCCAGGGCACAATTTTAACTATACATAAAAGATTACGTGGTAACGTCTTTTCAATATTTAATTTCACTTTTAGCAATCTATGAAATAAATCGTTATTTCACAACTAATACAAACACACAGTCACACGCACACACAGACGCACTTACACACATACACATAAACACACTCGCACACATGCATATTCACACACTCGGATTATAATCAGGATAAAAAGTAACATCAAATAAATTAATATAATAAAGCTTCATGACGCCACTTAATTGTTTTTTTTAAGGCGCGCAAAACCACATCCTCTGTTAATCTCAAACCCAAAATCATTATGATTTTACGTCTATATTTTCAATTTTAAAAAAGTTAGCAAGATTTGCGTGGTATAGGGGCTTCACACACACACACTGACGGACGGAAATGTGCTTAGGCGCATTATTATATAGACGAGCAAAATACCCGTGCTATGCTACGGGCTAGGCACAATAAGAGTAACTTTATTTAGTTTTGGGTCTCAAAATCTCCTTAAAAATTAATATAAACAGATCTGGAAATTAGGGTTGTGATGAATCAAACCCTTCTTAATAAAAACAAAGATAAGTGTATCGAGAAAAATAAACATATTGTTAGTTTAAATATTACCCATCAATTTTGGTATTTCTGCTTTAATATAGCACCATCATATCATCCGTGGCTCTACAGCCCATAAAGGACCCTGACTTGCTCAACCACATCCTTCCAGCTACAGCCCATGTAGGGCCCTGACTTGCTCAACCACATCCTTCCAGCTACAGCCCATGTAGGGCCCTGACATGCTCAACCACATCCTTCCAGCTACAGCCCATGTAGGGCCCTGACTTGCTCAACCACATCCTTCCAGCTACAGCCCATGTAGGGCCCTGACATGCTCAACCACATCCTTCCAGCTACAGCCCATGTAGGGCCCTGGCTTGCTCAACCACATCCTTCCATTCAGATCGATTGATGGCTTTCTTTCACCATCCTCGAACCCTTTAATAACGCATGGTATATTCTCTACCAGAATAACAAATGTCGTTAATAGTTACAAAAAGATAACGGGAAAAGTTCACTTTCTTTTCACGTGAATCAAAACATGACAACAATATCTTTCCACAGGATTTCTTTGGTTCTTACAAATAGCTTGCTAAACACCCATTTCATTTATAGTCTAAGCATGAAATTAGTTCAAGACGAATAGGATATTTTTAGCCAGATAATATTTGTGAATATTGTGGCTTGGGGAGAGTAGAAAATATGGTTTATTGGTTTTCAAGCCACATGTTCCTTTGACGTGAATAAAAACATAGAACAATGCTGCTTTTTAAGAAAATGGTGAGAAATTGATCTTCTTATAAATTTTATGTCAATCATTATATATTCCCGAAAAGTTTTTCTAATCGCAACAATTCAGTTTATATCAATCTTTTTTCCCGTTGTAAACTATTCATCTAATAAACTCAAAACAGCTTGTCACAAAATGAATTGTTGTCAGTGTGATTTTCGACTTAACACTCACTTCCTTATGCTAGATCCTATATATAAGTCGTAATACCCGTGATATTTCCTTACACTTGATATATTTACACCTTAAAGAACAGTTTTTACCCGAAGCGTATGTCATGCAACTGCATTGTTCGAGAAATGTATCAAATTTTTTAAATGGATTTTTCATCATTCGTTAGGTCTTAGAGTAAAATGCATGTGTTAAGATTACTTTTTTCACTGGAAAAACTCTCCAAAACATTATTTCTATTTCTAGGCTAAGCATGCCCTTAGTCAAATGAATAGGATTTTTTTTGCGCCAGATACTTTACTTCAGTTATGCAAATAGTATTTTCTATTTGGTGGTTGGAAACTTCGACCCCGGACGGTTCGACCCTGGCAGTTTGACCACAGGACGTTTGTCCCTGGTCGTTTCGACTCCGGTCGGTTCGACCACGGAAGGTTCGACCCCGGGGTGATTCGATCCCGGACAATTCCGCCAAGGTACGTTTCGACCCCGAACGTTTCAACCCCTTTCTATCTACACCGTAGAAGATTATTATTACTTTTGTTTGTATATATAATTTTTGATTATATAAATACTGATTGTCATGTAAGAGGCGCAACATTAGCAGACATAGAAATAACCAAATCACACACACATACGCATATAGCCCCTCCCCCCCACACAAACTTGCACCAATAGAAAACTCTACACTTTTAACCATAACATGAACCATAATATTGCATTATTCTAGCAATAAGTCTTTTTTATGTAAGCTTTTTCATTCATCTACCAATTAATCCACAACATCCATTCCTTTATAGTTTATGCATGACCTTTATTTAGGACAAATTAGATTTATTTTTATTGAGCTGTTTAATACTTATGTGATTGGGATGCGTAGGGTTGGGGAGATTTTTTATATTGTCTATTTGTTTAAAAAAACACGTTGAATCGCAAGGTTTGGGCTTAAAATTTTACACTGCTGGTTTTCTTAATCTTTGCAAAAGGACATTATCATTGGCTAAGAAATAGTGCCACTCAGGGCTCGGAAATATTAAAACTCATGACCCCAGAAATGAAAAGCACCCTTCAAATAGTTCACAAAGTTGCCCCTCTAAAATCAAACATAAAGAAAATCAATCTCTGAAAAAATCATTGGAGATTGTTCTTCTCATTAACAGTTTTTTAAGTCACATTCAATGACTTCCCGTTATCTTTTATTCAAGCACCCATGCAGATCGCATCAGCAGAAACTTGTGTTCATAAAATTAACGGAATTTTTCATAATCCAGTGCATAATTGTAACTATACATAAAAGATTTCAATATTTAATTTCACTTTTAGCAATCTATGAAATAAATCATTATTTCACAACTAATACAAACACACAGTCACACGCACACACAGACGCACATACACACATACACATAAACACACTCGTACACATGCATATTCACACACTCGGATTATAATCAAGATAAAAAGTAACAACAAATAAATTAATATAATAAAAGCTTCATGGCGCCATTTAATTGTTTTATTTTACGGCGCGCAAAACCACTCCCTCTGTTAATCTCAAACCCAAAATCATTATGATTTTACGTCTATATTTTCAATTTTTTAAAAAGTTAGCAAGAGTTGCGTGGCATAGGGGCTTCACACACACTGACGGACGCGCTTAGGCGCATTATATAATAGATATCCCTCTATCCGCACCTTTAGGTTTTCATGGGAAAAATATTTGACTGGATATTATATGTGTGTTGGACATATAAATATATAAACATAATATGGAAGAAAAATATACTATATGTTTAAAGAAAAAAAAGAATAAACAGAACATGACAAAATTAGTCTAAGATGCATTAAAATATTACATTACATGTAAAAGACATTCAAACAAAAATATTGGGGGAGGGGGGTCAGATTTTTTAATATGTTATTTTTTAAACATACAAATATGCACTCTCGTAGAGTATAAAAGAAAAACAAACGCTAAATTGAAGCATTGCCGAGTAGGTTTCTGACATAATATTTTTATAGCACATCATTCATTGCTTTTAAAAAAAAATCATGTTAAGCCTGGTCCCTTTTGGAACTCAGGACGTGTTAGCGCATTTTCGTATTATGTATCAGTACTTATGTTAGATATCAGCATTATGTAGTTATCAGTAATTGTGTTTAGATTTTAGACATATTTTTATGAATTTTCTTGTGTAATGAATATACCACAAATGATGACGTAAAACTCTCTAAACTTTTACACATATTCTAATGACGTCAACAACAAAAAACTAATACTTTTGATAATACTAAGACTTCCGGGAATGGCGGCGGTTGCCTGCGCCAGTGTTATCTCTCGTTTCGCAATGTTTCTTTTGTAGTTTTAACGGGGTTTTTTAACCGATCGAGTAACTGAGTGTTGATGCACAAATGGCAGGTCAGGACATACAAAAAACATATATACATCATGGGTCTAGGACTTATGGATGCTGAGATCTAGGGTGATGACGGACGGACAAAACGGGTGCAATAGCGCATTCGACTTCTAAAAATTATAGCGCTAAAAATTATTCATTGTTACTGAGATCGATGCAACGCACGACAGGTCTTCTAGTTATATAAAACTTTCATTTATTTTATTATTCTTTGTTTCATTCATTTACTTCCAAATTTAACAATTTTATGCGGACGTTCGAAAAGAATCATTTTTGGTGCGCTGCTTTCTAAAAATAGTAGCGTGACGGACAGACAGACAGACGTGACATGCAAAACATACATTGCAAATGATATATATTGATGATATATTCTTAAATATATATACACACACTTTTTATTGTCAACATCTGATGTGCATTACTCTTTATTTGTCCGAAATGCTGAAATCGCTGCACCAGAAAGCACCCATACAATTACATTTTATTATTAGCGTTGTTATTGAGAAAATGTATGTTGCAAGATAAGAATTGTTAATTTCTTTTAAACTCTTTTGAAATTTAATTTACAATACTGTGAGACATACTATTATTAACTTGTGTTACTAATAAAAAATATTTTTTTTAAAAGTAATTTACAGTTAGGTTAACAATTTTTTAAAAAAATTAAATACAAAACACATTAAAAAAATTGCTCTTACTTAAACTTAAGAAAACTATGAAATTAATAAACTAACTAATCTAAATATATCAACCAATTCTGAAAGTAAATATTGCTCAGCACTCAGCACAGACTTTTTTTGGAGTGGTACGCCACTCGACTTCGATCCCTATCTTTAGGGATAAATGTAATGACATTCAAACCTGTCGGTAACGCTAAATTTGAAAAATGTGTTAATCAACAATAACCACTTGCAGTGGCGTCGCTAGGGAGATGCGGTGGGGGCGGGCCTCCCCGGGTGACACCAGAGTGTAAAATTCTATATATACCCGTCATTTGGCACTGGAAAACTCTTAGAAGGTCTATGGGTTAAATCGTGAGGGGCGAGCTACCGCCCCGGCGACACCATGAGCTACCGTCCCGGGTGACGCCTCTGACCACCTGTAATCTCTTGAATTTATCAACAGCAGACAACATCCCAAATCACAGACGCACCTTTGGGAAGAAGTGCAAAAAGCTCACTGTTCATAAAGTGACACAATATAAAGCCGGTGTTGCAAAATACCCCCCCCCCCTCATACAGAGTCTCCTCTGGAGAATCCATTTTAAAACAAATCCTTCTGAGGATCCAATGTTTTCCTCCCAATTAAAATAAACTATCCCCTAGCCTGTAAAATAATGTCTCCCCCAAAATAAATCCGCCCCATCACACTTTCAATATAATATAAGAAAATCATTTGAAAAAAAAACAAAGGAATAACATATAATTAGATTTGTATTTTTAGTAATATTAACACATTTTTAAATAAATGCAATTTATGGTGGCGGCGTACATATAAAGAGATATGAGGGGCGAGGGCCACACCATTTGACAGGGGCGTAACAAATTTAGAAAAATGGCTTAATTTATTGAATCTTTTTCACTGCACTTATTCCCCCACAGGAAGTTTTTAGGTGTATAAAGACAAATGTTTTGTTTCATAAAATGATTATGTCTTTGAGAGCATGGGTTTGTGATGTAACTATAAATGGTAAAGTCGCACAAACGTCAGCTGTTCAGACTGTGAGAAAGTTTCTTACTATCGGCCTACATAGTTCAGTAGACTCAGTTTAAATCTACTGTTTAAGTCGGGGAAAAGGAGTGGATGCGACCCAATTAAGTAATCGCACGTGGTGAAACAATAACTGCGATACGCCTATGCCCGGTTTAACCTTTGATCTGATTATCGTGTGTGTGTGTGTGTGTGTGTGTGTGTGTGTGTGTGTGTGTGTTTGTGTGTGTGTGTGTGTATGTGTGTTTTAACCCTCTAGGCAAAGCCGTGTGTGCATTGAGACGCAGAGGCGCAACCGGGGGTTGGGTGCTGGTGGTGCTGACTGCACCGGATGACACCATCACAAGGGGTGACACCAAATGTAAGCTATGTATTTTCCCGTTATTTGTCACTGGAAAAATTTGAAGAGGTCTATGGGATTAGAATTAAGCGACAATATCAATTATATATACATACATATGTACATACATACCTACATACATAGATACATACATTCATGCATACATACTCATACACACATATAAACATACATATACACATACATAAATACATACATGCATATACATACTAACATACATATACATAAATACATACATACATCAGAGGCGTAGCGTGGGAATGTGCGGTTAGTATTTGCCGAATCCAGATATCTTACATGCCGGATATCCAGTTTTCCGCTAGTTTATTACGACAACAGGAATAGCATTAAATTAAATATGTGTTTATAATTATCTCTATGCTAGAAATATTTGACTTGACCCATCGCTCTCCACGTAAACTTTACACACTAATTACTGAATTATAATTATAATTTTAAATTTATAACGAAATATGTATTTTAACAGAATTTAACAAAATTCACTTCATTTACATGTTTAAAAAAAAACACTTGCATCGTGTGACAATTGTAATGAAACATTTTTTTAACATATCTATCAAATAAAGGCCAAACCCCGGCAACATCTTCGACTGGCTGGCTAAACCATGTGAGGGTAGCAGTCGGGTCTCAAACCCTCGGTGATCTAGGTATGTCTACCTGTGCACTTGAAGACTGGACTCGATGGACGGAGCGGAGGAACCACTAGGTCAACGGTCAAGAAGGCGAGTCTCAGCAAAGTGTGGTGAAACACTAAGGGGATGACAAGACACACAGGACATCATGGCCATCCACTGCACCCGTCTCCATCTCGATTCTGGCCTGCCATTGGGTCATGATGGTTTCGGGCGAGAGAGTGAGATCGACGAACTGTGCAACTCTTTCTCATTTAAATCCAAGTCATCTCACAAGTCACTTGTGTCATCCATCCCATCCCATCACTCACCACCAAGTCCTGTGGCGACAGGCAAGCGACGAAGCGGCAGATGTGGGTACACTGGGAGCCGTAGCCGCAACCCTGCACACAGGCGGCCCAGGGCATTGGAACGTTCTTTACCGACACGGAGCAGAGGTGGAGTCAGGCAGCCCCCCCTGGTGACTGAGCAGCCCTTTTTAGGAATGCACTGCTCACCTCAATGGCAAGAGAAAGGGGCTAGAAAAGGTGCCCTTAACATTGCCTGCTCCAGCCTTCCCTAGCCAGCCTACCGCGGCTGGCGGGGACCCTATACCAGCGGTCGAAAACCAGTCCAAGCAACATTCGGATGACTAGAGGGGTCCTCGTCGACTCGATGGATGAACGAACATGAAATAAAAAATCATGTTAAGCCTGGTCCCTATTGGAATTCAGGACGTGTTAGCGCATTTTCGTATTATGTATCAGTACTTATGTTAGATATCAGCATTATGTAGTTATCAGTAATTGTGTTTAGATTGTATACATATTTTTATGAATTTTCTTGTGTAATGAATATACCTGACATTTTTTTTTTTTAAAAGTCATTTCTTTACATTTAAAATTTTTTTATTTTCTCTTTAATCTAACTACAAGTCACCACAAATGATGACGTAAAACTCTCTAAACTTTTACACATATTCTAATGACGTCAAATAAAAAAAACACTAATTCTTTTGCACGCTTTCACACCACTCTTCAATGCTTGAAAAACTATGTTTTCGACTTCCGGCAATGGCGGCCGTTCCCTGCGCTAGTGTTACCTCTCAATTCGAAATATTTTTTGGTAGTTTTAACGGGTTTTTTTAACGGATCGAGTAACTGAGTGTTGATGCACAAATGGCAGGTTAGGACATACAAAAAACATATATACCTCATGGGTCTAGGACTTATGGATGTTGAGATCAAGGGTGATGACAGACGGACGGACGGACAAAACGGGTGCAATAGCGCATTCGACTACTCGAAAATGCGCTAAAAAGTACCCGTAAAAAAAGCCACAGCTCTAATTTGCGTACACGTAAATGTGCGCATCATAATTTGACAATAAAATATTCTTGAAAGCGCACCGCTCAAAATTGAGTTTAGGAAAGAAATACTGCACATAAACTAACTCCCTTTGAAAATCCGCGTAAACTTGTTCAATATTAGATTTTTTTCTGATTGGCTGTGGGAGAAATAATACGTCAGCGCAGATGGAGATGGACTGGCCACACCCTCAGAAAGCCTACATCCAGCATTGTGAGACAAGCCCTCACTTGGAACCCCCAGGGCAAGAGAAAAAGAGGTCGACCCAAAATGACCTGGAGAAGGGAGCTGGAGACAGACTCCAAAAAGAGTGGGCACAGCTGGGGACAGCTAGAGAGATTGGCACAGGACCGGGATGCCTGGAGAGCCTTTGTTCGTGGCCTGTGCCCCAGATGGGACGACAGGCAATGATGATGATGATGATGTGAGAGTTTTTAGGAGTTTGAGGGACTAATCGTACAGAAAATTGATTATCTTGAACAAAAAAACAAAAAAAAAAAAAACATCAACATTATTAAAATTGACCTTGTTACTCCCATAATGAGAAAGACAATCATTTACTATTAATATAATTAATTTTTTTTAACCATGAGGCCTGACATTTGAGACGTTTTATTCGCAAGCACCACCTGGCAAGTAGGGTGCTATATAACAAAATAGATGAATCAGGCACGGACTATGTATCATGTAACAAGTATAGCTGATAAATGCATCAATTTTTTTTTATATAGAAAACAATAATAGCGAAAAATTTTCATATATTTATGACTTTGATGATTAAAACCAATAAGTTCGCACAAGAAATTTAAAATTTGCTGTGAAGTAATACACGCACCGAAACTGCACTTTTAACGTAATTTTTTTTTAAAATCCTTATCGGAAATTAGCGACCGCGCAGCCGAGCAATTTAAATGGACCATCGCTGATAACTATTTTGCTCATGGAACTTTGAGGGCAGCGGCGTAGCATGGGTATGTGCCACCCGGGGCAGAACANAAAAAAAAAAAAAAAAAATAAAATAATAATAATAAAAATAAAATAAAATAAATATATTAACGCTGTAAAGTAAAGATAATTTTGTTAGAAAGTAATAATGACACAATAAATTATAAATGTTTATGTTAGAGATAAAAATAAAAGCTTAATTTCTTTAATAAAATTAATATTATTAAAGAAATATAGATTTTCTTTTTATCCTTGAAAATTATATTTTTCCTGATGGTTCCTTTATTTCTGTTAATTTCTTATACGGGTTTTTTTTATTTCGATAAAAAGTTCGACTTTCTTATAATTTTTTTTTTCTTAGAAACCAAATAACGACAAGGAATTCGACGCCCCTGGCAAAGTGCCGCCCAGGGTATTTGCCCCCTTGCCCCCCTCTCGCTACGCCACTGTTTGAGGGGAAGAAGTAGTGTATTAAAAATTATGTTAAAAACTTAATTCTACAAGCCAATACTTTGCTTGAGGTTTCTCCTCTAAGTTGCGCATTAGCACCATTCACTAGAAACGGGAATTGTAAATAGTCTGCGTGACTCAGCATCGCAAGAGTCAAGAGAGCTTTTAAAATTTGTTTTGATAGTAAATACTTTGAAAAACATTGATGGACCTCAAATTTTATAAGTTCAGTCCAGGAGCTAGTCTTAGAATAGACGCATGTATACTTATATTAATGTAAATTAAAGAACATCATATTGACAACTGATTAACTGATCAGCAAGAAAAAAAACCGCATAATCTTGATCTTATTTTCGCTCAGAATAAGAAGTGAATAAAAGCATGAACCAGTCAACTAAATCTAAATATGTAAGATTTTGATGATCTCAATCGTGACTTTAAAAAAGAGTAAATGACCAAATCAGTGAATAATATAAATGGTTTCTGTGCCGGTTTGCTAAAAGAAAAGTAGCACATGTGCCATAAACGGGACACGATGAGCCTAAGTGTGACTAATGCCTGGAGCCCTTTTACCCAGTAGTCTCTAGGCCAGCAGTCTATTTGACAAATGACAAATGATTTACGATTAGTTACATGTAAATATGAAATAATTACTTTAGTCAAACAAAACACTATTCTCATGATGTTTGCCATTCATACATATACGCCATGTTGATATTAGTTGCTAAATGTCGACATAGAAAATATTCAAGGAACCAAGTTATACACGAGCAAATTATTTTATGTTGCTTCTTAAAATAACATGAAGTATAGTTATTATTACTTCTTCTTACCAGACGCAAAAGACTCAAAATTATCCTTCGTTACCATCTTGCAGAATATATTTTGTTAGGCTCGTGAGTATACAGCTCGTACCAAACATAAGTTCTGTAATGTCTCTCTCATGGATCTTTTAATTAGTGTTCAAATGTTGATAGCTCACGTCATATCTGTTACAGACTCTCCTTTTTAGAGGAGATTATTGCGAAGACACGTGCACTATGCCGTCAAAGAGAAGCTCTACATTGACATCAATATTCCCTCTAAAATTTTTTAGTCCGTGTGCAAAATTTAAAATAAAAACAAACTGATGGACCAACGTTGCTCAGCGTCAAATTTTTTTTTTTTTGCATTATTTTACGCACTTTGATGCGGGGCATTGTATCGGTCAGATACATGTGCGGCCGCGCAGCTTTAAGGAACATTGATAGTCAGTATGTAGGGCTATAATTGCTGTAACGTGATCTCTCTCTCCCTCTCTCTCCCCCTCTCTCTCCCTTTTTTCTCTCCCCTCTCTCTCCCCCCCCTCTCTCTCTTTCAATCTCTCTCTCCCCTTTTCTCTCCCCCTCTCTCTCCCGTTTCTCTCCACTTTCTCTCCTTCTCTCTTTCAATGTTTCTCTCCCTTTTTCTCTCCCTTTCCCTCTCTCCCCCTCTCTCTCTTTCAATCTCTCTCTCCCTTTGTCTCCCCCTCTCTCTTTCAATCTCTCTCCCCTTTTCTCCCCCCCTCTCTCACTCTCTTTGAGTGGAGCGAAAAGAAGTCGCACTCGACCATGTTTGTTTCCCCTGCTAATGGCCAGTGATAGAGATGAGTGAAAATGATTTCAAAAAGAAAGGTATAAAAACATTTGATATAAGGAGTTCATATAACGGCATAAAGTAAAGGTATAAAAACATTTGATATAAGGAGTTCATATAACGGTATAAAGTAAAGGTATAAAAACATTTGATATAAGGAGTTCATATAACGGCATAAAGTAAAGGTATAAAAACATTTGATATAAGGAGTTAGTTCATATAACGGCATAAAGTAAAGGTATAAAAACATTTGATATAAGGAGTTCATATAACGGCATAAAGTAATGCATTCACGAAAGAGCACTGACCATCAGCATTCGCTAGCCTATTGTCATCATTGTCTTCACACCAACAGTGTAAACTACACTGGCGTGGGCAATATTTCCGTAATAGCTGAATGTGACAGAATGAGGAAATTTTAAACTATGATGAAATGGATTCCGTTTGTTTCAAATTTATGTTTATTTGCCTATTTAAAAATAAATCAATATTGGATCGTCCACGAATGCCATCGTATCTAGGATGTAGGTCGTCTTTCTCTTCAAGTCTCATTTTCCAGCAGAACAGCCAAAAGAATACTCGTAATCTTTTCTCGTCCGTGGTATTTAAGAGTTTGTGTCAGATCTGCAGCTAGTTCTGCCAGATCCAGTATTTTTAGATATTAAATCCAAACCTCCTCGCATGTACGCCCCATTTTAAGCTTCAGATGTAAGTTCTAGAAAATACACATCATTTAAAACATGTACTAGATATAAACATATTTATATGTATGTATATATATAATATATATATACACACATACATATATGTGTGTATATATATATTTAATTTTAATATTTTGGTGTACAGAGCCCTACCTAATGAGCCTTGATTTAGACTAACCGTGGCCTGATATGAGAAAAGAGGTTATTTGCTACTTAGTGACCATCTTAGCAGCAAACCTGACCTGGACAGCATGTGAAACAGTTCCTCTCACGTTTGAACTGGCCAACATCGCCATCGAACTGCAGCAAGTGATGGCTGACCAGTGAGTTGAAAGTATTTTTTCTGACACAACTGCTTTAATTATTTAACCATAATATGTCCTAGTAAATCTCTGTCTAATTGACGCTATGTATTTTAAAGCAATGCTTCGCGAAATTTTTAGTATGGTGCACCAGCGGGAATTTTTCCCATTACACTAGGAACCGGCGAACTATTTCACTGTACTGACCTGGCAGCGAAATGTTATTTATTTTATTTTATTTGCTTCATTCTATATGCGTATTAAAGAAAAATTGCAATATTCTATAGGGTTAGAACTAATGGTTGCAAAAAATGGAATTATAATTATATGTTCAATCCCTTCTTGATAATTTCTGCCAACCCGCAGCGGAAGGCCCACAGGACTGCAATTATTATTTTAAAAAACACTTTGCATTATTTTCTGTAAAAAGTTTTAGAGTTACCAAATAATGAACGCGCACAATTATCCAGGTTAGACAATTTAAAATCAGTGACCGCTTGGTTTTTTTTTCTCTGTGTATGTGAACTTAGCTATATACATTTTTAGCGCATTCTCGAGAAGTCGAGAAATGCGCTATTGTATCCGTTTTGTCCGTCTGTCCGTCCGTCCGTCTGTCATCACCCTAGATCTCAGCATCCATAAGTCCTAGACCCATGATGTATATATGTTTTTTGTATGTCCTGACCTGCCATTTGTGCATCAACACTCAGTTACTCGATCCGACCTCTTGTAGTGGCAGTAGAGCTCCTGGAAGTATGAAAGTCCTAGACCCATGATGTATACATGTTTTTAGACCCATGATGTATATATGTTTTTTGTATGTCCTGACCTGCCATTTGTGCATCAACACTCAGTTACTCGATTAATGCATTTTAAATGTTCATTTAGAAAAGAAACATGTACGGTTTCACAACTTTGAGGATCACTGCTTTCCACGTGTAGCACTTAGAAAAATGCTTTGGGAGAAGATATTTCATAAATTGAAATTGAAAACTTTTTCGAAACAAGCTTCAACATTCAACTACTTTCACAAAGATTGGCAACCACGATCTATCAAACAACAATTGACGGAGTATTTGGGCGATTAGCTGATTACAATTTAGAATGTTTCATTTATGAGTCCTATTTCAGTGACCACTAACCACTTGTAGTTAGATTAAAGAGAAAATAAAAAAATTTAAAATGTAAAGAAATGACTTTTAAATAATTTTTTTTTTACACAAGAAAATTCATAAAAATATGTCTAAAATCTAAACACAATTACTGATAACTACATAATGCTGATATCTAACATAAGTACTGACACATAATACGAATATGCGCTAACACGTCCTGAGTCCAAAAAGGGACCAGGCTTAACATGATTTTTTGGTTTATTTGGCTTACAAATAAATATGTTTGCAACCATATCATCCTCACCAAGGGCGCTACAGCCCACAAACGGTCTTGTCAGGCTCAGTCTCATTATTCCAAAATATCCTTCCTTCTTCATGTTGGGACCCAGGGTCACATGAAAATCACGGGAGAGAGAGAGATAGAGAGATAGAGAGAGAGAGAGAGAGAGAGAGCTGAAAAGTGTCAGTTAATGTCTCCACCATGAGAATCGTAAAGTTTATTGTTGTACATAGTGGGTTGTGTAATCACCGGATATTTCAGTATCAAAGTGCGTATTCTTAACATCAATTGTTTCAAGGAATTATTGTTCAAGTGATGGCATTATTTGATAACGCCCACAAACGCACATAAAAGAGACATCCAGCGGCTATAAGTCCTTCTTGACGTTATTAATTTTGATTGGCCGCCGGCACCTTTCGGCAGTCTGTCATCTTTGCTAAATCCATCATTGTTTTACTCATGCCCTTAATTGGTTGGTCTTCAAACAGTCGATGTATGTCTTGGTTTGTGCCCAGATGTCTTCAAACAGTAGATGCATGGCTTAGTATGTGCCCATATGTCTGTATGTCTTGGTTTGTGCCCATATGTCTTCAAACAGTCGATGTATGTCTTGGCTTGTGCCCATATGTCATCAACCAGTCATTCTCATAACGATTATAACAGCAATTCATTGTTACATTGATTTTAACAATTCCATGCTAAAATTTCGTTCGTCCACTCCCCTTCAGATTCCTTACATGCCTCTGCAACGACCCGTCAACCGACTGCAGCATGTACGGGGAGCGACTGGAAGACTTCAAAACCTACAGAATCCTGGCTGTCCATCACGTGGGGTCTATCGATCAGGGCCCCGCCCACGTGCGCAACTGCATGTCCTTGTTTGGCAAGGCAGACATCGTCATCACATGCAGCAAGGTGACAGAGCACATCTACAGCTCGAACCCACACATGAGAGACCGCTGCCAGGCCCTGAAACACACCGAAGGGGGGAGGTGCAGACATTACTCCGGGATAGTATGGAACTTGGTCGAATTTCAAATCCGGAAGAACGATTCAGTCTTCGCAGCCTTAAAATGTAAAAGCGCGTTCGGCCAATTCGCGCTTACCATGATAACATCGAGTACAGAGATTTTGGAAAAAGCGATCATCGTGACCAGCATCACACTGGGCATCCTGTTGCTTCTTATGTTCATTATTATACAGTACATGAAACCAAAAAGACCACTAGATATCGGTAGGGATCTGTAAGCAAAGTACAGTAGCATTCACTTGATTTAGTCAAGACATTGGCATATGTTGAAACAAAGGACTTACTTAAGTATATTAGCCTATAGGTGCGGTTTGAATCAAGACGCCAATATAATATAGTTTTAGAGACCATATGCATTAGACATTAATGAGGTATAGTTATATAGAGGAATCGGGGAAGCTATTTATTTAAAGATCTACTTTAGAGATTACAATAGATAAGATTTATCTCACTAGCTGAGTGCAAACACACACACACACACACACACACACACACACACACACACACACACAATCAGTATTATTTCATGAGCCAAATAAAATTGTCTTCATTTTTAAAAAAAAAAGTTATTAAGTGTTGACTGTACTGCGTATTAACAGCTTATTTCAGGTTATAATTTCAACTTTTCTAGTTTTGCCTTTCTCATTTAATCTGAGTTTTAGTTGGGGGGGGGGGAATGATCCATTGTTTTGTGTGTCATATATGACTTGCCCCTTGGATCTGATTTATACTTTTTTCGATGACGCTAGAAAAGCTGCAATTTTCATATGTGTTGTCGTTGTCATTTCTGCTTGCATTGTCGTATGTGACGCCTTTGTCATCCGTGCTGCCCTTGTCATGTGAGAGCAATGATTGCCTTGTGTGCGTTTATGATGTTCGCGACAATCAAACTAGAAAACATGGCACATATTTAGTTTAGCAATGGGGTTCTACCCCGTACTGGTCAACAGAACATCGTTTAAGTGAAGACAAGGGCCAGTAGCATTTGGTGATGGTAAGAAGGTGAGATAGAATGAAATCAAATAAATAGAAGGCGATAAGTCAGGGATGTCAAAATTTTTAGCAATATCAATAAGCGCAGGCCGGATTTAAAAAAGACACAAGAATGGCATACGCTCAGAATAAGTTACAGATTATTTAATTATAGGATTATTATTTTATTATTATTTTTTGTACTAGTGACATTTAAAAAAAATATTCTAAAATTATTTTCTAATTTATTTATTTTTTTGGGGGTGGGGGGCAGGTTTAAAAGTTGAAAGCACTATAGCGATTTTCGAGACTTTGTAGATATCCAATTTCATTATAAGACATTGATAAAACTGGATTGGTAGTTGCAAAATTAGCGTAGAAATTTGTTTATAGTACACTACAAACGTTACAATATATTATAATATAAAATGTGTATTTAAAAAATTCTAACCAGAACTGAAATATTGCGTATAAATTGTGGTATAAAACTATCGTAACGTTTTAAGTATATCAACACCACATTAATTTCCCTTACAAAGTTGGCCAAATACATCATCGAATTTCGCACACATCACATAATAACAAATAACAGCACATAACCTCATTGGCTTTTAAATTCAGCATCTAAGTTGATAAACATTAAAAACAACATTTGCTGTCCTTTCATCTTTCATAAAAAATTTGCGAGTCAATTAATAATTATTTAAGATGAGGTCGTGGGCCAGTTAAAATGTTAAAGCTGGCAGTATTTATAGCCCGCGGGTCGAACCAATGACACCCCTGCTATTAGTCAAAGCTGTCAGAACATGGAATGACTGACACCATAGGCAGTTTATTGGAAAGAAATTATTTTACAGGGCAATTAAATAAGAATTTTTTGGGGTTGATTTGTGATTGGCAAACTCAACTCTCACTGGAATGAAGTTTGGAAACATCAAGCATGTAATCACGGCTAATCGATTCCGTTTTACAAAATCTTAAGGCCAGATAAATAGAATCGACTCTCACCTCAGCCCCCTTTCACCCCTCCAAAAATTTAACGCACAAACAAACAACACATGCACATAGAGAGAAAAAATAAATGAAAAATACGAATTGTGTTTTCAGATCCTAACAGTACATGCATGCGGCATGTATACTCACCGTTATGCACATTTAAAGTCATTTTCTCGAGTGAAGCACTTACAAAACAATTTTGTCTGAAAAATCTTGACAAGCTTTGTAAAATTTGAATTTAAAAAACAAAATTCATTACGCCGCCATGTTTCTATGCAATGGGAAAATCAATGTTGCATTATTTTTCACAGCCTTCGAACGCTAATAGACCAAGTAATTTATTTATGAGGAAACAAGATGTGTAACTCTATTCATTTTTAATTGTACAGAGCCATATAATAAAATGCTCTATATCATAGAATATTGGGATATCTAAAGTTGTTTTTGGGGGCGCGTTCACTGGTAGAGAAAAGGTTTTTAAAAAATATCTATATAATTCTTCTGCACAAATTATGAAATAAATAGTATTTGTTTGCCTTTATAATTAATATCAGGTCCGTCCAAATGATGCAGGAGAATCTCACTCATCATGTGGCGGATTGTTTTGTTTTGTTTGCTAGACATCATGACAAGAAATACATCGACCTCAGCAGATGCTGACAGCCTCCCCTTAGCTTTCTACCTGGCTAACATGGTTTTCTCATTTGAGCCACTCATAGCCGATCAGTGAGTTCAATGTGTTTAGTACCAACAATTACTTTAAAGGTTTACTTAATAATTGGGCTAAATGTTTTTTTTTTTTTTTTTTTTTAAAAGCTAAATATGTAATTTGCTGTATCCTATTGGTTGTTCAATGATGAACCTTGATAGAATTTTTTTTTTAATTTCAAGTTGGACGAAGAATTTCATCTCAGCCTAGGCCGAAAATTTAAAATGCTGCAGTCTCTTCGCTTTGTCTTAATGAATAAGATAATAATTATAAAATATTTCTTCAATCACTGAAAGGGATCGTTTGTTCTCAATTTACATAAAAATGTAAATTCAAGAGGCTCACTGCCAGGATATCTAATATCATGATACTATTTTCCTTATCTCTACTAATCTCATATTCTGTAAGCTGGAGATTACTCTCTGAAAGTGTTGGATAATATCTGAGCAGCCTGCTCCATCTGCTGGGCAGTTCCTTAGTATATTGTAGGAATCACTCGCTACCCTAATCTGCTCCATCTGCTGGGCAGCTCCTTACTACATTGTAGGACTCACTCGCTACCCTAACCAGCTCCACCTGCTGGGCAGTACCTTAGTACATTGTAGGAATCACTCGCTACCCTAACCTTCCGGCTTTGTCTAGTAGAACAAAATATGTGGGTGGGGGTGTTTTGTTACGTCCAGTCAGGCAGACTCATACTCAAACCCTGTTTACATGTTATCCATCGGCGCGGGGCATGAAGTCAACAGGTGCGCCACTGAATAAGACACTAGGCTGCAATAGCCGGCTGTTTGAATCCCTGTTGAATTACGAGTTGGTGGAAAGTTCTCCGATCTCGGGTGTTTTCAACTCATTTTCCACCATTGATCTGTTTGACTTGGCCAGGCCATGATGGTTATCTAACAGTCGTGCTGTTAGCCCATTCCTGAAACCACATGTTCTTAAAGTGGCCTGCAAGCCAGTAGTCTTTAGTAACCCGATATAAGTGACCGGGACATCTACCTGGGGTTGGGGCGCCACGGTTTTTGCCAAGGCGCCTGCCTTTTCGTTGCCGTCAATATTCATCTGGCTCGGGATCCACTGCAATTTTATCTTACCACTGAGTCTTTCTACCACATTAATTGATAGCTTTTCTATAACTTCTTTGTGTGGAGTTGTAGATTTTTATTTGTAGTCACTTGTACAATTATTTATACAATAAGAAAAACAGCATAAAAAATTACACAAATAAAACTTTTTGTTAAGTAGACAATTTCCGATAAAAAATATAATCTTATACACGACTGAAGCTTCATCTATGTAGAAGCTTTTTGAGTTATACGATTATCCATGGTTAATTACCTGAACTATTACTGACAACCACGGCGATAATAATCTGTACCATGATTTTTAGTTCAATCTAGTCTATAGAGTTCAATCTAGTCTGATAATTGTATTCTGTAAACGAATCTGAAATGTGAGCTATCATATACACTCTAATACGTAGGTAATTTACATAGTATAAGAGAGGTGTTAAAAGCCGAGTTGTTTGATTTATCTCCAGATTCCTGTCTTGTCTCTGTCAAGCCGGGTCTCCGGACTGCACCGTGTTCGGCCAGCTGCTCAACGATAACAAAACTTACCAGATGCTGTCTGCCAACAGGGGCGCCAACAAGCTCATCAACGCCCCCTTCCGGGTCCGCAACTGCGTCTCGTTCTTTAGCCAGGAGGATGTGGTCATCACATGCTCCCAGGTCCCCAAAGAAGCCTACGAGAAAGATGGCAAATTTCCAGACCAGTGTCTGGCGGTGAAACACACAAGCGATGGAGATTGTGTCGATTACGTGGGTATCGTCTGGAACTTGGTTGCTTTTAGAATAAAGAAGGACGATACAATTTTGGAGGCGGTGAGTTGTTCAAAAGCTTTTCGTAAAGAAAAGTTGAAGGACGAACCCGAGATATCGGAGCCAATCGATCGTGCCATTTTGGTATCGAGCATCGCTTTGGGAGTGATATTCATGGTAGTGTTCTTGGTGATACAGTACATCAGACCAAGAGAATCTAGCTACACTGTCCATGCCTACAACTTTGCTGATGACTTAGTGTGCTAAAACTACAAAAGGATTTCTTTAACATTGCAAACGCAAAAGTTATAATACATACAAAGGGGGTCAGGAATATAACAAACACATACCTGAGTACTACACCAAGACCCTGAGATTCTATCAACATTGGTTACTCCTAGAAGATTATTGATTCAGCGTTACGACAAAAATCATACCAGGAAAGTCTAAAACATTACTGACACAGGTGTATGACACACCAACCATTATAAGACACATGATGTGCCAACAGTATAGATATTAACAAACGATCGGTAAATCTTTGAATGATTCAAGCTTTTTCTTAGTGTGATGTCATCTGTCCAGTTAACTTAAACCGATGAAAGTAAAATGTCAATATTATTTGCGTTTCTGTTATTTTGTGTCTTGAAACATCTCAAATATAACGAATAATATTTTCGAATCATCTCCATGAAAATTTCAGTAATGTTTTTTTCTTTTTTTTGTTTTCATTTATATTTTATTGATTGACGGCCCACGGCGTGAACTTCATTTATTTATGTTATCTTATTCAGTAGTTATTTTAAATAAGGCAACTAAAAAATTCTAGCTTGGAAATATGACATAAAGATATTCTAAAACGACCCTCAGATAGACATTTTTAAAAAAAATACACACTTTTCTTTTTCGGTATGCAAGAGCAAAATTCTGGCGTGGAATGGGTTGTCTGAAGAAACCAGGAAAACCAACATTCTATCAAAATTTAAAACGCTTCTAAAAATGCAAGAATAGACATGGATAAGCGTAGGACGCAATACTCTTCTGTATAATCAAGCGTCTGTAACAGATAAGGTAATGCACCAGTTTATGTCCTTTTTAAATTATACTTACACGGGTATTTCCCACATATACGCACGAATATGCACTCTTATAGAACTGGGCCTTAGAATAAAGAAAACAAAATCTTTAATTCCAAGCCTTATTTTAATTTGAACCTGCATGTTTAGATATCAATATAGATCCACAACATTTTTTAAAAAAATTTACTTGTACTTAAAATTTAAAGAAAATTTTACAGATAAATATAAATGCCCATAGTTATAAAAAGTAACCATGCATATTTTTATTAAATATATCCATCTATAATTGAAACGTATCATCTCAGTTCATATAAATAAGGAGCATTACAATACATCAATACATTATAACTTTTATTATGCATATACAAATACAACTTTAAGTTCACTGATTGATTTGTATTTGCACGGAGCTACCAAGAGACTAACACCAATACATTCAGTGAAAATGGGAAAAGCGGATAAATCTTTGAAATTGGCCTAGATTTAAACTGAGGTAAAATTAACAGTTTTGTTTTAAAACACCCCAGAGTTAAACTGAGGTAAATTAACAAAAACACCCCAGAGTTAAACTGAGGTAAATTAACAAAAACACCCTAGAGTTAAACTGAGGTAAATTAACAAAAACACCCTAGATTTAAACTGAGGTAAATTAACAAAAACACCCTAGAGTTAAACTGAGGTAAATTAACAAAAACACCCCAGAGTTAAACTGAGGTAAATTAACAAAAACACCCTAGAGTTAAACTGAGGTAAATTAACAAAAACACCCTAGAGTTAAACTGAGGTAAATTAACAAAAAACACCCCAGAGTTAAACTGAGGTAAATTAACAGTTTGTTTTAAAGCACCCCAGAATTAAACTGGGGTAAATTTTAAAAAACATCCTAGAGTTAAACTGCATGGGTTAAACTGACAGGGAAAACACTCTAGAGCTAAACGGGGTAACATGACAACATTGAGTTAACAAAGTTTTTTGTATCTTTTTTTTAAAAAAATTGCTTTGATATACTCCAATTTATCCAAATAATGACTAGACACGACCCGTGGCTTAGCATATGCCGCAGACTTGCTCATCATAGATAGAACAAAGAAAGTGGGGGGACGGACACAAATAGCTGTGGGAAGAAATGAAAACAAGGCGAGGTAACGTCACGGGATTTGGGGGGTGAAATCGCCGACCACATTTTTTCTCGAGAAATGCGTACCGAGGTTGTTGTTAATTGCCCCCGTCCCCATCCTTTACTACCATCCCTTGCCAACCATAATCTGGGATTGGCCGACCCTAGCGAGGGGCCAACAGGTTGGCAAAAAAAGGGGAAAACGGGCACTAATAATGTTTTCGCCGGGGGCTTTAACGGACGCGAAAACCACTACACTACAAATCACATGTTAATCAGGGAATTAACAATGGACGTGAACGCAAGAAGCATTGTTTGTCTCGAGACATGCCCACCCCCACTTCTAAAACCACTTCGCTTGATTGGTAGACCCCTCCGAGGGTCAATCGTCAAGCTTATTTGCACACGACTTGTTCTTGTTCTGGTGATCTATACATAGAGATTATCGGTTCTAAAGTATCGTTAAATGAAAATGCTCAATGTGAGACTTGTTGAACCGCTAACCCATAATCTTATACTGTTCAGAATGACTTCAGTGTTCGCTCTTACAAATTTAGAAGGAAAAAAATCGACTTCATCGGCATTGACTGGTGGTTTTGTTCTTTGGCAGGCTATGCCACAATGATTTAGTACACTCTGGTAGATATCTGCCAAGCTTGCAGTTCGCATATATGAAAGTCATCTGAAACTTATCGCTCTGTAAGGATTCGATATATTATACATGTGATTAATGTAATTAAAAATATATAGGATTATTTGGGTTATGAGTTATGTATTCAGCCTGTAAAAATACATATTCCTTACTCATTGAAGTTTTAAAAATATTTTTAACCCCCTTGGTTATGTATGTGACAATTTGAATACAAAAACGTTTCCTCGACATAGAAAAAAAAAATCAAACAAAAACCTTAGGTTTTATTTTAAAAAAAAAAGATACGTTTACAAATGTAATAAAGATATAAAACTAAAATGCTACCTCACCCTGGTGAGACCTATACTAGAATATACATCTTCTGTATGGGACCCATCCACCAAAGCAGATTCATTACTAGAGAATATTCAAAACTCACAAGAGTAGCACCATTAGTTAAATCATTAAACCCTGAAACACTAGAGGATAGAAGAACCAAGAGTAAATTAGTAATTATACATAAAGTATAAAGCAATTAACTATAATTTAGAAGCACAAAACAAAGACAACTTAATACAACCCTCAGATAGACATAAGGATAAAAACACATTTCTTATTCCGTATGCAAGAACAAACACAAGTTTTATTTCTTCCCGTCCGGTATTCGGGCGGGGATGGCTTGCCAGAAGAAAAACCAGGAAAGCCAATACTTTATCATCATTTAAAACTCTAATAAGAATACATGACTAAACATAAACCATAGATATACTTAGGACTCAATAATCTTCTGTACAGAAGGAGCGCATGTAGCGTATAAGATAAGATAAGACATAAAGCATATCTTTTTAAAAGTTCAGCCATTACAATTAATATTAACTTGGTTTCATTATAATAATTAGTCTTTTCTTTAATAAATATTTGTTATTTTAAATTACACCTTTTTTTCAGGTGCTGCACAAACATAAACCAATATTGCAATGGTGATGTTGATATGGTTAAGTCTAGCAGCAAAACTGACCTTGGCCTTTGGTCAGAGCCACACAATTATATTTTCGATCACAAGTATCGATATTCTACTTGATGCGCCTATTGCTAAACAGTAAGTCCGACTTGCAAGTGAAAAGTGTAGTTTACTTACTAGTTTGACTGACTTAGAATTATAGCAGGCCAGAAAGTTTACCCGGGCAATAAGGTTGAAAGGCGAGTAAGTAGAAAGGCCAGTAGCTGTGACTCTACACTTATCCTCTCAAGACAAAGTATCTTAGTTTTATTAATTTTTTTTTTTTTTTTTTTTTTTTTTTTAATGAATTTTTGTTGATACGACTTAAAAATTTGTTTAAATTAAGGAGATGATTTCAAGCGTTGTTTTTTTAAGAGAACGAAAAATACTGGATAAAAAAAAGTCTCTTATCTTATCTGTTACATACGCCCCTTCTTCAGAGAAGATAATAGCATCCAACGCTTAGCCTTGGTTTTTTTTCTAGTTTCGCATTTTTTATTGGAGTTTTAAATGTTCTTAAATAGTTGCTTTCACGCGGTTCATCAGCAAAGCCATTCCAGCCCCGACATCCGGACGGGAAGAAGGAGAATTAGTCTTTGTTTGTTGTTGCATAACGAATAAGAAAAGTGTTTTTGTCCCTAAGTTATTAGAAATTATTGAATCTAACGCCGCGTCATGTCCGAAAACGTTTAGATCTATTGACATCTATTATATTGTACTGCACAGATTTCTCTCCTGTCTTTGTGAACAGCCACCATCAGACTGCACCATGTACGGTGAACGGCTCGAGGATTTGAAAACCTACAGAATTCTTTCCGTCCACTCCACCGAGAACACGGCCATTGCTGTCTCATCCGTGCACAACTGTCACACGATGTTCGGCAAATCTGATGTCACCGTGACGTGCTCTAAGATCGCACGAAAAGTTTATCGTAACGACCAGGCCTTGCAGGAGAAGTGTCAGGCGATAAGGTATCACTCCGCGAAGGAAGGGTGTAATGCTTTTGTCGGAGTCGTGTGGAGCCTGATGGAGTACAGCGTGGTCAGGGATGGAAATATCTTCGACGTGCAAGCATGCAAGAGTGTCTACACCCACAACGTGACTAGGTCCCAGGTCGACAGAGCAGAAACCTTAGACACCGCCATCTTGGTCGCCAGCATTTTTCTAGGCGTTATGTTCCTGTTGATGTTCTTAGCCATACAGTACATGAAACCGAAAAGTTCGAGGAGCACCAGACTCGCGTAGAGCGGCCACGGTCCAATTAGTGCAGCACATACCAGAGCTATAGACCAACCAGACATACCTAAAACAGCCCCAGTCTAATTAATGTAGCACACCCAAGAGCTATTGGACTTAACTAAAGCGGTCACATTCCAGTAAACAGCGTAAAAGATTTTAAAATTTCCAGATCTTCAAGTCGAGAAATCATATATTTTTTATAAAATAGAAAAAATTCCAGCTATTAATTTTTTAACATTTCTATTATTATTATCCATCGCATGTCTTTTAGGTTAATGTTATCAAATGTATAAATAACAATGAAAATGATATTATTACTGTTATCATCATAAAAATATATAACAAAACAATAAATGAATTAATTATTTTGTAGTTTTGATTTTTTTTATTATCTTTTATGTTTAATTTCAATGTCAACGTGTAAAAAGGTATCTACCTAACTCAAGCCTGGTAAAGACTTTTTGATCGTAATTAGAACAAGATCTATTTAACGAATCAAAAATTTTAATTTGACATAGCAGTACATCATATAATTAACTGCAACTAATTTTGGTGCTCAAAGACTCAATATTCAACATTATAGATGTATTATTAATATTAGCATTTTTGGGGTTGTTGTTTTTTCCCTTTTGTTAATTGTTGAAGTTGAAAATGTTGTTATATTCCGTATATAGTTTTATTTATTGTTATATTCCGTATATAGTTTTATTTATTGTTCTTGTTTCATGTTTTAGCTATAGTTAGTTTAGGGTCCGTCCATAAATGACGTCAAGCACCTAAAGGGGGTTGGGTGGAGAGGGTCACATATTTGTGACGATGTCTGACGAGAGGGGGGGGAATGTTTAAGAAATGTGATGTCACATCAATACGCACTACTTGAGATAAAAAAAATTCCACGTAAATATTTCATTGCTTACAATTTATTTAATGACTTTTTACATGGGCTCACGTGTGTTACGATATTAGAGTGCAGCCTTACACTAAATGTAAACTTAAATGACAAAAAGGTGATTTGAAACATGCTCACTTTCAAAAAGAAAATACGGTTTAATGGGGAGGGACAGCAAATCCTTGAGAAGTCAGATTGGAGGTGAGGGTCTAAGTTTTTGTTAGGGCGTGTGACGCGGGAGGAGGCATGGGGTGAAAAATATGGGCAAAAATTGAGTCACGTCATGTCCGGATGGCCCCTTATAGCGTATTTTATTGATCGCTTTATTTTTTTCATTAATGTTGCAATGGAATTATTCTCATATTTCTGATTCTTGTAATTAAATATCGTTTGATTTATACATTGATAATTGTTTGAATTATATTTACTAGCGGCTGAACAGCGAAGTCAATAGTGCGCTCACCTCACAATACAAATGTTGATGAATGACTACTGCTAAAAAAAAAAAATCTCCGTTGACCTAGAGAGAAGATGGGCGCCGCCAAGGTCTACCAAGCCCCGAGAAAGTACTAATGGAAACATTAGAATCCCCTACGATCACGAGGTTATGGGACACATGCAATATTACTAGAACTTCTATTGAATCTCAATGATCATACAAGTTATTATGTTACATTTTAAAACAGTATTAGGAGCAAGTGCAAGCAACTTGTGGTGAATATTGTAGAGAATTTTTTTTAAATGTGATGCAGTATCGTCACTCGGAGGAGTTCTGTGGGTTAAGTCGTGAGGAGGTTGACACCATGAGCTACCAACCCGGGGGACACCAACCCTAGTGACGCCTCTGCCCAGTGACGACACCAGCACTCAAACTAAGAATACAAGGCAGTCGTGACTTCTACACTTCTCCACGAAATGTGGACTGTCGATTATCGCCAAACAAAAAAATATTAAATCGCTTTTTCATGTGAACCTTAGAACAATCAATGAACTGTGCAATTCAAGTAGGGATATCACAACGGACAGCTGTCGTTACAGTTTTATTCAGTCCAAGCTGATGTAAGGACATCAGATGACCGATTGTTTAAACAAATAGACTGTGGTCATCTCAAGGACGGACGATAACGTTTGGTGTAATAAGAAACGCTTTAATGACAATCTAAAAAACGCCCCGAAAAAGGCATATGAAATAAACTCAGCACAGCGTATTTTTGGGCAACTCGTCGGACATCATGGAACTTTGCTCTAAACGCAAAGCCTCAATACATCATGCAAAGAAATGGACAGTTACTGCATAGCCCTAAAACACGATCATAAAAAAAACGGGTTCAGTCCTATTCAAATAATGTCACATCACTTTTAAACTCTTCAATCACTACAAAATTTTGCGCTGGAGTAGCTTTCTCAGCTAGCTGTACACTGTGCCAATGTTTAAGCTGATATCTCACCGAAACCGAGCTGCAGTTTAGAATTTTGTAAAAAAAAATATTGCAAAAAAAAAAATGGATGCTGTACAACTATGCACACGAGTTTTTATACTTTGCACACGGACCAACACGCCTTAGAGTGGACATTGCGGCACACCATCAGCAAGTCCAAAAGCTATCTACAATATCCAACAAGTGAGGTTTTCATGATCGACATCGATTTAAAAAAACGCATCGACTGTAAACAAATGTTTCCTTATGTCATTGTTTAATTGACTTTACTTTATTAACCACGAGTGTCTTTGATGGCAATAATAGTTTCTAGTGTTAAAATTCAGTTATGCACAAAGATTTTAAAGGGAAATTTTCATAAAACTATCTCTCCGTGAACTGCTTTTTAAAAAGTAAACACAAATGAATTTAATGCAGCAACTAGACGTGTGTACACTTTCTACAAAGTAAAACTTGTCAATGAGAACTCAACATAATCGGTCTTTCTCGTGCCTCAAGTCTCTCAACTCTAATCTCCCAATGCATTCTGGACTAAATATTTCTTTCGTCACGTGATCTCCTTTCAAGCCCCATCGAAAACATTTTTTAAGTTTTTAAAATATGCGTGTTTTTGCCCGTTCTTTCCCCCCTTTTTTACGAACATGGCTGGCCCTCAAACAATCACTGTTTATGGTTGGCAGGCTAGGGTGGTGAAGGAAAGTACTTCGGTGATTTCCCCCCCCCCTCCACCGCCACTGACGTTCACTCGCGTTGTTTTGATTTCTTCGAGCTTTAAATAGTCTAAGTCGTGCCCGTTCTTGCCTCCCTTTCTTTGCTCTACCCATGAGCATGTCTGAGGCGTAGGCTACGCCGCGGGACGTATCTAGTATTCATTAAAATTTAAGGCATTAAAAAAACACTACTTAAATATTTTTAAAGAAATCATTAAAATGTGAGTCCCTTGCACAAAAAAAATCCTTGGCTGAAGCGAAATATGTCGACCGTGACGTCACGACGCTACCGTGCTATACATTCTAAAAGGATTTTCAAAAATGGAAGATTTTAGGGTTTGGGTTAGGTAGAGCAGTATAGATTTAGAATTTTCGGGAAATTGAAGGTTTTAGGGTTTGGGTTAGGTATAGCTATAGAATTTCAATTGAAAGCTTTTTAAAGGACGTTCTATAACAACAAAGATGGCCGCCGGTAATGACCGTGACGTCACGGTTGACATACTTCGTTTTTACCACATCCTTTGAAGAAAATGAGTAAGGCAAACCAAACTTTAGTAAATTATAACAACCTTCGTACTAATAATGGTACTTTTCCTTTATCTTACCCCCAAATACATTGAGAATGCTACGGATAGGGTTAGGGTTTGGTTATGGTTAGGGTCAGGTTAGGGTTAGGGTTGGGTTAGGGTTAGGGTTACCACGTGTTGTCACGTCGTGCAAATATGATTTTTTTCCAAAAAATATTTTGGGGGTAAGATAAAGGAAAAGAACCACTTAACTATTTCCCATGAGCTTTTACTTCCGCTCAAAGAAGCACTGGTAAAAACATCGCGTCGATTCTTCTTTTAAAAAATCTATCTCACTTTCCTAGAGAACAACCCACTGAATTATTTTTAGGTAATTAAATACACAAATGTGTGTAAGTACCAACTACTATTAAAGTCTGTCACATTACTACAAACTAGGGCTGTAACGATTAATTTAAATTTAATCGTTAACTTTATAAAAAAATAACGATTAATTAATTGTTAATTTTGATTAGAGACAAAAATTAAAATTTATGATGATATAATTAACATTTATTAATTTAAACGTTCTTTTTGAAAATCTAAATAACACGGGAATGTCTCCTTTATAATTGATATGAATATGTCATCTTTTAACCAACTATGCAAAAAGACAAGTGTGTTGAGACTGTTGACATTATTTGGTTCAAGTGATGAGCGGCTCTAGTTTACTCATTAACAATATAACCAGCCGAGCTGAACAATTATTCGCATGGAACTGAATTAACTGGTATGCACAAAATGGTCTTGGTAAGAAATGACATTGACATTATCAGGTTCCGGTGTTCCACCACATACACGTTTTTTTTTTTTCTTACATACCTTTCCCTTGTATTATTATTATTTATTTATATGTGCATACGTAAAAAGTGGGGGTTTCTTCCTTATTTCTTGCATAGCAGAACGAATTTCTTTAGTTACATCACAATCTTTGGGATCCATGGAATTACCGCTACTTAACCAATTTCGAGAAATAATGAATCGCTATTTAACGCGGACTACATAATTATTTTTTTAAAATCAGTACTAGCCCTAATATTACTTATATTATGGCTAGTACTGATTTAAAAATTGTTCGATTAATCGGGGGGAAATAATGGCTCGAAAAATCCGGAATCCGGATATTTTTACAAATCCGGCTCTGGCTCGGGTCGATTTTAAATTTATAAAACCGGGAATGTGAATTCGCTAAAGCCCAAATTATGCTAAACAAAATTATATTAAATAGATTATTTTTTTATTAACTTAAACTTAATTGTTCTAATTACTACAATTTTAAAACTATTTTTTAAAGTTTCCCCGGGGAGATGCGCATCCTTTTGTTCTAGGCAGATCTTTAACGTTGGCAGGTCTTTGACGTTGGCAGGTCCTTTACGTTGGCAGGTGTTTGGCGTTGACTGATCTTTGACGTCGACTGATCTTTGACGTTGGCAGGTCTTTGACGTTGGCAAGTCCTTGACAGATCTATGACGTTGGCAATTTTTTTACGTTGGCAGGTCTTTGACGTTGACATATCTTTGACATTGACAGATATTTGATTCTTGCAGATCTCTGACGTTGGCAGATCTTTGACTCCTGCAGATCATTGACGTTGGGTGATCTTTGATTGTGTCATCATGTGGGAGTCGGTGACAATTCTGCTGTCAATCTCCATCTCAGGAGTCAGTCCCGTGATACACAACAGTTTCCCTCTAGCATTCGAAGTGGGGAAAATAAGATACCAGTTTGATGCGGTCATTGCAAATACGTAAGTTGTAGTTAAGTCAAGTATTAGTTTATTGAAGTACCGTTGATAAGAAAGCTGGTGTCAAGCATTGATTGATATAGAACCGTCAATAAGAAAAAAAATATGGCAAGACTAGGCATCGTAGATGAGGTTTATATTCAGTTAGGCTTGTGGTCAGTGTAAAATGTAATGCTTTACTGATTATCTATTGTATCTTTTTAAAAAAAAATTAAATCGTTAACACAAGAATCATACCAGTAACAAAACAAGACCAAACTGTTGAATTTGTGTTTCAATCTTCGTTAAATAAAAAAAAATCTAATCTATAATCCCATGTAATAAAATACAGTTGTGTGTCCGGTCCTCGATAGCGATTGGTCCTCTAAACTCCTACTGGCTCCTACGGCCAATGGCTAGCGGAGGAAAGTTAAATCTCATTTACATATTGAAGAAATTTACGCGGACGTCCAAAGCGAGTTACTTTTGGTGCAGTATTTTTGTTATCATTCAGTACTGTTATGCCATTTTGAAGTGTGTCACTACTGCTAATCACTACTGTTACTCCTAGACAACATGCCACCGAAACGACGGCGGAACGTCCTTGGACGGGCTTCGTTGCTCGCATTTAATATGATTAATGATAACATCAATTCTTACTGGATGCGCTTTGTATTTGACACAAATGAAAGAATTTGGCAGAATGTGTTGCTTTTATTTTTTTAAATTAGAAAATCACTATCATTGAAATGTTGTTAAAAGCTCAATCATTTTTTTAAAAAAACGGTTCTATTTCCAGGCTATTCCGCTGCCTGTGCGACGAACGAATCAAAGACTGCACGTTCTACGGGTCACGTGAGGAGGACTTCGTCACCTACACCGTCGACGGGGTGCGCAGGTCCGGGGCCATCAACGAAACCTACTCCAAGGTCCGCCACTGCAACCCCGTGTTCGGCCACGCCCGGGTGACCGTGGTCTGCCGGAGGTTGCCGGCCAGGATCTACCAGCGCAACAAGAAGATGCGCTCCATGTGCAAGGCGTTCAAACTCACCACCGAGCCGGTGTGCGTCGACTTCGTGGGCATCTTCTGGGAGTTCACGGACTACAAGGTCCAGATGGACGACGGCGTGGTGGAGATCGCGGACTGCCAGTCGTCACTGTCCAAGGAGGAGATGCGGGCGATCTACCACTCGTTCAACGCCGGGAAGCAGGAGCTACACGCCATCGCCATTCTGTCCTTGTTCTGTGCTGTGGTCGTCACGGTATTCATGGTCTTCCTGGGTATCAAACAGATGAAGCCTGAATTGTAGCTCCGTTGAGATTACTAGGGTGATGATGACGTCATTAATAAACATATGTAAGCTTGCATATAATTTTGCAGAGCACGTGATTTCACGATTACTAAAGATGATAAAATTACACCATCAATTAAACGAAACAGAACTTTTATTTCGAATACCATCTTCAATAAAATAAGCTATTTTAGAGTTATGGATTGTCTATTGACTGTGAGATATCACGTGGTCTGATATGTAAACAGCTGTACAGTTGCATCACGTGACTAAGATCATCAAGTTCTCACGGTCGGTGAAATTGCTTTGAATGTATTTAAATGAAGTACGATCTTTCAATCAAACCATTAACATGTTAAGGAAACAAACATGTACAAAATAAAGTTTTACATTAAACGGGATTACGCTTATGTTGTTGATTTTTTATTCCCACGGTAGCTACAGGATGCATTGTGTATTTCTCTCTTTTTTTTATTTTTTTTTATTACGTGTTTGGGTTTTAAAGTGCATTTAGCTCCTCATTCGAATTTATTTTTTCATAATAAATTTTTGAAAAGTAAAATTAAATAACGTAAAGATATTCTTTTCCACTACAACAAATATATATTTGTACAACCTCATGAGTCATCGGAGTTATTATGTTTCTTGTTAACTATAGATCTAAGTGCATTATGTATCATTTTACATTTTTTCTCATTATTTGTAAAACAATAAAACAGACTGGGTTCAATAATAATTGGACTGCCATAGAACCTTTAAATGAAATACAAAATACACAAACGGGTATTGGGATTACAACATACATGATTGAAGTAGACAACACTAATGCCCACGTTGAAACGTTTCAAACAATAGATGTTTTCACATGTTTAAGTCGAAACGCAATAAATGCAATATTTTACAAGGGCAACAGCATGAACATCGCTCTGGGTATCAGTTAAGAAAACAACTGTATTTTATCAATAAACTGGTCTTTTTTAAATCTCTTGTAGTAACTTCACCGTCTTGTCGTAGTGGTCCCGCCAGCGGAAAAACCAAAGTAAAAAATGAGTCCTTTCCCGTGATCCTATCGGGCTTAAGGTTTGCACATAGACTTGTGTCACCTAACAATTCAATTGTATCAAAATTTCAGATCGATCGAATGTACGGTAATTAAATTAATGAAATTTTAGTGTACCCCTATGTGTATACGTCTGCCTTAGTTGACCTCCACGGGTCACTGGAGGTTCACTCCAGGCCTCGATATTACAGGGGTCGGTCACGCGGTGCGTATTATATTCAATCCATTATATACGAGATATAACTCTCGTATATAATGGATTTATAGTTTTAAAAAACTATGCTATTAAGGGTTGGTTATTAACTTTCTCAAACACGTAAATAGTCTTGTCTATATCGCGATTTCGAACCTTGTATATACAGTATACAGGCATATTATATACCAGCGGTGGCGAACCTTTCTGCGCCCGGGTGCCTAAAATTCAATCCAAACTCATTTATTTATACTAGGGCTGCGGAAATTAATGATTAATTAATCGAAACAAAATGTTTTTCGCAAATCAGAATGAATTGGATGTATTTCGTCACAATATTAGGCAGCTATGGAATTACCGCGACTTAACCAATTTCGCGAAAAATAGAATAGCAACTTAATGAGATCTGTGTATGCGTTATAAAAAAATGTAATTAATCGAAATTAATCGATTAAAACTTTTCCCCGATTAATCAGTAACACCCCTAATTTATACAAAGTGCCAACACTCCAAAGAAGCACGATGCTGAAAGTAATATTTTTATCTTATCTTATCTTTTATGTTACAGACGCTCCTTCTGTACAGAAGATTATTGCGTCCTACGTATTTCTATGGTTTGTATTTAGTCCTGCATTCTTACTAGAGTTTTAAATGATGATAAAATTGTTTAATCCCGTACCGGCTGATGAGGTTCTGCACGCGTGCTGTACGTCCTCGATCACTGTTGTATACGAACCATTATAATAAACCAAATAAATCTAATGGAAAAAAAAGTTTAATAGCAGGATTTGGTACCTTTCCTCTATAAGATTTGGAATTACGGACACTTCGACCCCGGACGATTCGACGCCGGACGGTTCGACCCTGCCAGTTCGACGCCAGGACGTTTCGACGCCAGGTCGTTTCGACCCCGGTCGGTTCGACCCCGGACGGTTCTACCCCGGACGATTCGACCCCGGTCGATTCGACCCCGGACACTTCGACCCCAGGACGTTTCGACCCTAGGGGGTTTCGACCCCGGACGATTCGACCCCTTTCTCTTTAAGGCGTGAAATGTTTTGGTTTTTAAAAATTCATTTTTAATTCTTTTT
>MUZC01002780.1:485737-542488 GCA_002072015.1 Radix auricularia
CCCCCCCCCCCCCCCCGCAGGATTAAAAATTTAATTTAGATAATGTATATAAATAAACATATTCCATATGCTTGTGGGCCCCCGGGCAAAGGCCCGTAAATAAGACGGCCCTGATGATGAGCACAGTTAGGATACTCCATATTCTAGATTTGCCATGCATTTAATAAAAAGTGCATGGTTGTTGGTTAGATACTGAACTGAACTGTCCGTTAACCCGACGCTGGGTTGTTGGGCCACCATTTTGAGCTGCACACTATCTCATGCCATGTGTCACGGTTCTGAGCTGTCTTCTGGGAGTCGCTAAATGACAGGCCGGTCCACTATTTGATATCGTCCTCCCAACTCTTCCTTGGTCTGCGTCTTTTTCTTCTTCCCTGGTTAGATAATGTCTGCTATTTGCGAACTCAAAAATGTATGTAATTAAGTACACGTCTTGTAGAATTTACAACATTTAAACATGTGAAAATCGTGTGGAAAAGTCATCATTAGATCCGTTCGCCACAATCACAGATCCATTCAAGATTCTATAGCCACAATATAACAAAGCCCGGCTATAATTTATGTGGTGTAAATCTATTAAATATATATCAGATATAGGATAAAATTATCCTGTAATAGTATAAAATACCCCAGCTAATTAGCACATGACTCAGCTTTAATTTAACACACTGCCCAGCCTTACCGTCACATAGCCCAGATAAAGTATCACATAGTTCTCCTACAGAACAACTTAACAGATAAAATAAAATATTTCATCGTTAGCCATGTTTTTAAAATACGAAAACATATTTATTTCTTTTATTTAAAAAAAACAACAACAACAGAGAAAGTTACTTATTAAATTCTTTTTTTATTTGACCTGCAATTATCAAGATTTTATTTCAAGGACCTCAATTGATATAAGTGGGGATGGAATGCGAGCAGGTTCGGTATATATAGAAGAAAAAAACGTTATGTAAAAATAGGATGTGCGTGAGCCTGACAGGACGCCATAAAACAAGAAACGTTTCGGCAGAGATAGTGAACAAAATGGGGGTGAGACTGCGATCAGGATTATAAATTAGTAAATGGAAAACATGTAAACAGGGTATGGACGGGACGTAACAAAACATCGAACTTTCGGTTAAGCGCCTTGCTCAACGAACAAACAATACACAAATAAAACAAATAAAGAGAAATGAAAAATAAAATGAAAACTTAGCTGCGGTGAAGTCGCATTGACTTTTTGGACTTCAACGCCGCTAAGTTTTTATTTTATTTTTCCTGTCAGACTCACGTCCTGTCAGTCTCACGTCCTGTCAGACTCACGTCCTGTCCGACTCACGTCCTATTTATCTCACGTCCTGTCAGTCTCACGTCCTATTTATCTCACGTCCTATTAATCTCACGTACTGTCAGACTCATGTCCTGTCAGTCTAACGTCCTATTAATCTCATGTCCTGTCAGACTCACGTCCTGTCAGACTGACGTCTTATTTATCTCACGTCCTGTCAGACTCACGTCCTGTCAGACTCACGTCCTGTCAGACTGACGTCCTATTTATCTCACGTCCTGTCAGTCTCACGTCCTATTAATCTCACGTACTGTCGGACTCATGTCCTGTCATTCTCACATCCTGTGTCAGACTCACATCCTGTCAGTCTCACGTCCTGTCAGTCTCGCGTCCTATTAATCTCATGTCCTGTCAGACTCACTTCCTATCAGACTCACGTCCTGTCAGTCTCACGTCCTGTCAGTCTCACGTCCTGTCAGACTCACGTCCTGTCAGACTCACGTCCCGTCAGACTCACGTCCCGTCAGTCTCACGTCCTGTCAGTTTCACGTCCTGTCAGACTCACGTCCCGTCAGTCTCACGTCCTGTCAGACTCACGTCCTGTCAGACTCACGTCCTGTCAGTCTCACGTCCTGTCAGTCTCACGTCCTGTCAGACTCACGTCCTGAATTTCATACGTCCTGTCAGACTCACGTCCTGTCAGACTCACGTCCCGTCAGTCTCACGTCCTGTCAGACTCACGTCCTGTCAGACTCACGTCCTGTCAGACTCACGTCCTGTCAGACTTACGTCCTGTCAGGCTCACGTCCTGTCAGACTCACGTCCTGTCAGGCTCACGACTCACGTCCTGTCAGGCTCACGTCCTGTCAAACTCACGTCCTGTCAGGCTCACGACTCACGTCCTGTCAGGCTCACGTCCTGTCAGACTCACGTCCTGTCAGTCTCACGACTCACGTCCTGTCAGACTCACGTCCTGTCAGTCTCACGACTCACGTCCTGTCAGTCTCACGTCCTGTCAAACTCATGTCCTGTCAGGCTCACGACTCACGTCCTGTCAGGCTCACGACTCACGTCCTGTCAGTCTCATGTCCTGTCAGTCTCACGTCCTGTCAGTCTCACGTCCTGTCAGACACACGTCCTGTCAGGCTCATGTATTTTCCCCTTTTAAGAGAAATTAAGACCTTAATGGCGTGTTCATATTTGTTGTAATTTTAATTAGACTCTAAATGTTTTTATGTTGTTTGTTTTTTTCCAGGTTGAGATCCACACTCTACTTATAGTTTATTTAATCACTTTATTTTTTCCAATGGTAAGCTTAAACACATTTTATTTATAATGTGACTTATTTACGAGCATGAAATCCTGTCCGGACATAAAACAGAAACTAACTCGAGGCAAGTTTACGGGGGTGTCAAAAACCACCAGAAAGAATGAATCGACTGTCGATCTCTTTATGCTTCCACTTGAACTCAAATGACCTCACTAATAGTCACTTATCCTGCGCCTTAAGATAACTCTCTCCTTTCAACACATCTCATGGGACTTAACTGAGATTTGGCTTTGGAAAGGATTGGGCAGAGATCCAAGCAAACACCTTAGTTAAGTGAGACATCTCCTCTTATTTTAATTGATAGTGACTTGTTTTAAATACATAAATGACATTTCCAGAGAGAGAATAAACAAGTAATAAAATCTCGAATGTGTATTTAATCGCAATTTTCCACAAAGAATTTCCGATGTTCTTTATTGAAGCTAGTGTGGGAGGGGATGGAAGATGACGTGGAGGTGGTTCAAGTAGAAAACTCCAAGATTTACACTTCTGGTGTACTACAGTTGATTTCATTAAACCCAAAGCTCAATTAAAACCAACACTTTGCTTTTATCAAATTAAAAATGTACGAACAATTTCTCTTTGATCTTAATACCCATCAGTTGTAGTGACTGGGGGGGGGGGGGCAATGCTTTAAAAATTATATTTTTACGTAACTAATGTGTAAGTTCTGTCGTCATTTATGTGGTTGCTATGTTATGAATTTTTATATCAAACTTATATGTATCTTATTATCTTCATGTAAAGCGCTATAAGCCCAGTTGCTTACTGGGATACAGCGCTATATAAATTATCGATTTATTATTATTACTATTATGAACTTATTCCCTCCAGTACGTGATCTTCGACATCTGGATAATAGCCAACGGGTGGCGTTACAAGAAGCCCCCAGCGGACAACGTGCTGTCAGCCATCATCACCCTCCTGACGGACCTGGTCATGTACCCGTGCCTCCTGGCCACCTACCTCACCAAGAAGAGGTGCTTCCTGGTGTACGTCAAGCACGACAGCCAGGCTGAAGACGAGGAAGGGGTCCTCTAGTTGTACAACGGCACCCGTTGATATCGTTCGAGGCAGTGGGGGGTCTTTCAAGAGCTCGTAGCCTTACGTGTTTGTTACATTGAGTCAATTGGTTAGTTTGTTATGTTTTGTTGTTAACTGCTGAATGGTGGCTTGATCAGAATGAGTGATTAACTTTTCAACGACTTTTCTCCATTGAAAGTGAAATTAAAGTATCATAATTTGACGCTCGATCCATTTTTTTGTGTTCATTCAAACTCACTACATGAGATAACAACAAAACAATTGATATTGCCTCATGGAAAATGTATCTGGTATTTTCGTTTTAAATTTAGAACTAAAAGTTGGTGAGGGTAATTCTAAAAACAAACATACCAACATATTCATCAAATGCCTTTTTATTCACTTTAACAATGTTGAAACCTTATTTTAACTTATGACGGTATTGTAGAGATTCGTTTGATCACGATGACGATTAGAAAATGGTTAGGATGCGTTGAGTTTTAGCACATTTCATTTAAAGAAGATTTCTCACTACTAACCCTAGGGCCTCCAATTCACTTCGCCTAGGGCCTCCAATTCACTTCGCCTAGGGCCTCCAATTCACTTCGCATAGGGCCTCCAATTCACTTAGCCTAGGGCCTCCAATTCACTGAGGCCGGCCCTGATGAATGTTCACAACCGAAGACGATCTGTTAATAAAACTTATCCTCAAAGTACTTCACATCATCAAAGAGTTGCAAATAGAAAGAAAAATAAACAAAGCAGAAAGAGAATTGAACGATTCTACCTTCACAAACAGATCACTTGAATATGCCTAAAATATTGGTGATTGGAATGGGAAAAGCAATTTCGCGCATAGGTGCCAATTCAAAACCGTAATTTAGCGATAAATAAACTCAGCGAGAACTATTACAAACACAAGTCTCGATGTGTGGTGCCAAAGTGCGCAATGAAAAAAAACTGGTTGAAAGTTTCGAGAACTAATCAGAGTCAGTTTGAAATGTGCAGGAAGAATAATGATCTTTGGTGGAGATTTTAAAACTAAATATGCCAGTTAAGACAGAAGGACGAGATACATTTGTTTGTATTCTGTCATACAATCATATCTGTAGTTCAACAGTTACTTTTATCTATCGTAAGGAAAACAATATGTAGCGACCTGAAATTTATTAGATGAGTCATTTGGTAACTTGAATTTCCCCTTCTATATCGATTTTAAAAAAATGATCTCCACTTCTGACCAAAATATTTCATTCATGAAAAAGAACAAACCCAAACTAAAGATGCAACATACTTATGAGGAAAAATAAATAAACTATCATATAATCCCAATTTCAGTGAAGTTACAAAAAAAAAAATCAAACAAAACTTTGGCTTTAAAAAAGAAACTTTTACAAATGAAATAAAGATATAAAACTAGAATGCTACATCATCTTGATAAGACCTGTACTAGAACAAGTCTTCTGTATGGGACCCATCCACCAAAGAAAATATTGATAAACTAGAACAAATTCAAAAAAGAGCTGCCAGATTCATTACTGGAGAATATTCAAAACTGACAAGAAAAATACCATTAGGTAAATCATTAAGCCTTGAAACACTAGAGGATAGAAGAACCAAGAGTAAATTATTAATTATACATAGAGCCATTAACTCTAATTAGGAAATACAACACAAAGATAACTTATAACAAACATCAGATAGACATAAAGATAAAAACACCTTTCTTATTCCATATGCAAGAACAAACACATACAAATGTTCGTTCTTCCCATCCAGAATTCGGGCGTGAAATGGGTTGCCTGAAGAAACCAGGAACGCCAACACTTTATCAACATTTTAACAAAACACAAACCATAGATAAGCATAGGATGCAATAATCTTCTGTATAGAAGGACCATCTGTAACAGATAAGATAAGATAAGAAAGGACAGACAAGAAGCTGCAGCACCAGGCTTTTATAGTTCATTATTTGACAACTTGGGACTTTCTATAAAAACATGAAACTTATTTTTTTTTCTTCTATCTTATTATCTCATCAATATCAAGTGTTATTTATGTGTGTATGTTGTTGTTTGTTTTTTTGTTTGTTTTTGTTTGTTTATGTTTTTCTTTTTTTTTTTTTTTAGTTGTTTTCAAAGTTTGAAAATATATAAATCATATATTCAAAACAACCTTACATATTTTAACAACGGCTGATACTGATTAATATATTTTTGTTCGATTACTCATGAAAAATTTAATTGATTTATTTCCATTAATGATATTTTTATAATGCCTATATAGATCCTGTTAAGTTGCAATTCATTATTTTGCAAATCATTTAAGTCGTAATTCCTTGGGTCCAAAATTCGTTTTGCTATGCAAGAAATAAGCAAGAAAAACCTTTTTGTTTTTGTATGCACGTCTAAATAAATAATAATAATCCAAGGAAAAACTATGTAAGTAACAAAAAATATAAATTATTATTAAATTGGACCCAAAAAAATAATATAAATATTTTCTTAAATTTTAATTGATCAAATTAATTTTAAGCACTTAATTTTTTTTACGATTAATCTATTTATTAATCGTTGATTACCCCAGCCCTAATTATAACTAAACCCTCATTTCCAGAGAATACTCTTTAATTGTGTTGGACTAATTTTTAAAAAAACACACTTTCAATTTATTGTTGTAGTCCAGTAAAACCATTTTAAAAAAAGATCTTACCCTAGCCTTCATGAGGATTAAATTATTAAATAAGTTATGATAAAACAGTTTTAAAAGTAAATGCTGCTAAAATAGCAAATGCAAAATGTGAAAAAGATCTTCTTAGTTAGGTCTCATATAAAATTGTACAATTAAAAACAAGCGTGTTGACTCTTTAAATATTTTTTACAATTTGGTTTGCCTTCATTAATCAAGAATTTTCAACTCATTTTGTCAATTATTTTTTTTCTTAGCAGCAACATTCTACTTGTAACATCAATTGTTGTCTCTTCGTTCCTGCAAGGCACACACATAACACATTTCAATAATAAATACTTTCAACATTTATTATTGCATAAACCATGTAAATCAAATTAAATTCTATAACAATTAAAATATACATAAAGACATCATTTTAGTAATTGTATAAAATGTTATGTTACAATTATCACAGAGCGGTAGCAAGAGAAAATCTCAAGACTTAAGAGATGTGTAAAATTAAAAATGAATTATTACTTAAAAATTAGAGACGAATTATTGATTTTTCAAATAAGTAAAGAATGAGTTATAACTTTGATCTAGCTGTTAGACTAGTTACAGACAAGTTGTGGAATGTGTTAGACACAAAATAGGGGTTGTGTTAGACCCACGTTTTTAAGGGTTGCGTTAGAGACAAGTTAAGGGTTTTTATAAGAGTGGATGAGTTCGACTATGAGTTCAGGGTCTGAGTTTAATTTGCTTTAAAATGATTGTAACAATGAAAAGTCAATGAAGATGGCTTCAAATGATCAACTGGGCATGAATTTATATTTAAATGAACATTCAACTTTACTTATGCTGATACACTTGAATAAATTATGAATGATACATTAAAAAGTAACAATTAGTATCCCCATTTCAGGTGACGTTTGTCTTAATAATTTATTACCTTAGTTCATTTATAATATTGCTCAAAACATTGGCTATAGGATTTAAATGTTAATGATAGGAGTGTGATGATTAATCTATAAGATATGAAGTTATGGAAGTGATTTTCAAATACATTAGCAACATAAGATTATTTATTAAAATCTCACATGGCATTAAATTTTTTTTTTTTAAATTCTAACATTTATTTTAATTTTATCACATGTTGGCAAAAGTTCTCTATAAATTGCATCACATGATTATTTCATTTTTAAAAAAAATTTAATAAAAGAAGTAAGAAAAGGAGAATTTACAGATTTTATTTGGATTGAAACTTGCAAGTGCCAAATAAAACTTGCACAAATTTTGGCATCAGTGGTTTAAAACTAGATTAGTACTTTCCCCAAATCAAGCATGTTTCAAAAATGAAAATAATTTTTGACAAACTGTCTCAATAAATCAACAATGTTTTGTTTTTTTAAATGTTAACTAATTAGCCGAGCCTTTAGGAATACTCTTCCAAAACTTGATAAATTAGAAAACTACAAATTTATTTAAAATTTAGGTAAGTATGGGGTAGTATCTTAAAATTTTTAAATGTGAAGAAAAAATTTCAAAAATCACAGAAAAAATGCAAATAATCATATTTTTAAAATAATAATATAGTCTTGTTTATGAACAGGACAAAAAATTCTTATCCAGAACAGCTTTTTCACATTAGCCTTTGCTTTGGAATTTTAAAAAAAAAAATAGAAGTGGACCTATACAAAGATTAAAGCGCCTTTAAATGTATCATTATTGCCGGCCTTTCCCAAGATATAATAATAAATTAAAATTAATTACATAAATTTAAAAAAAATTAAGTTAGCAATTGCTTTATAATACAACACAGAGGGATGACTTTTTCGATTCTGGTTTTGGACTTTTAGGTGGCTTTGGTGATTTTGGTTTTTCTTCTTTTTCATCCTTATGCTTTGAGTCATTCAACTTATCTTTATGGTTTCCTTCCTTATCCTTATGGTTTCCTTCCTTATCCTTATGGTGTCCTTCCTTATCCTTATGGTGTCCTTCCTTATCCTTATGGTGTCCTTCCTTATCTTTGTGGTGCTCATCGTCATCACTAGAATCATCATCATCATCATCATCTGAGATTTTCAGAAAGAAAATAATCATATTTTAATTTAAATAGCATTTAAAACAATTTGTGAAGAAATTGACTAGAATTTATCTTCAATTGCATAACTTCCACAGCTGGTGGATTTGGCCTTTTGTTTTCTTCCTAACTGTGGAAAGGGTAGATAACTGTAATATTCTTAAGTATTTTCTCTTGTTCAGATATGAACACGATCAGATATCAATGGGTTAACAATGTTTGAATTTTCATAAATCTTCCCTTAACGGCCTTGACAATTTAATATTTATAGACATTGTTGTAAAGTTTCAACTAGTAATTGCTGGCGTAATGGTGAGATGTTAGACTGTTGAATTTTTATGGCAGTTCTGAGAGATAGTCAAGCATGCTAGCATTACGCCAATCTTCTCTAGTAATAAGTGTTTTATATTCACAATTTCCACATGCAGTGTGATTAATATATATCAATTTTTTAAAACTCTATTAAATTTTTTGTTTAAACTTCTTGTGAACACACCTATGGAATGGGTTTATATGAGGCTTTCATCAATTACTATTATAAGCCCCATTTGAGAGGGACACATGCAAGGGCCATTGAAATTCTGCTTAAACTCTGGTTTACAGATTAACATTTGAAATAACTTTGAGATCTCATTTGTGTTGAGATGAAGTTGTGAATTGGATAAAAGTTGATTCGCCTTAAAACCAACCCCAACAACAATGGTTAGTTTTAAATAAATTTTAGAAGACATATGCTGCATTTACTGGTAAGGGAATTTAATAATGCATGGGGTAAAGTTATTACCACTTAGTAGCAAATACAATTTAAAGGCCCACACAAGAAATGGTCATGGTTCAAAACGTACCAATGTTTACCTTTTTCCTTTGGTACCAGGCTGATACATTTCTGGGCTTGGTCCTCAGTGCCAGCATTGTAGATCTGTGATATTAGAGAGGTGGAGATTTTCTTCTTTTTGTGCTCATTGGCTGCATCCAACATCTGCTTGATGTGCCTCTGTGGGATACAACACAAAATGTAAGAGCTAAGTTAGTTTTAGTTACATATATATACACGAAAAAATATAAGGGCTAACTATGCAAGTAGAAGAGTAGAGATATCAAAGCTTAAGTACTTCTGAAATGTGATAAATGTAAACAATTCAGGGCACTCTAAATATTGAATGTGGTAAATAACATACAAATATTATAGCCCCTTACACGTTTCATACTCAAAATACTTAACCAAATTAATTAATATGAGGTATGATATAATAATCACAATGCCAGGAGCTATGATGATCAAGTTCAATGAACCACACCGTTGATGGACAAGATGAACAGTTTTTAGAAGTAATCACTTACAAGCTTAGCCTCCATCTTCTCTTGTCTTTTCCTTAACATGCTCACTTCCATCATGTACTTCACTTTTTCACCATCAAATCTCTGAAACATAAACCACAAGCATTTCATTGGCTGTTACAGTTACAGCACTAATGGTGAGGGGATATGGTTACAACAAATGCATGAAAGAACTTGTCCTCAACAATTTATAATATTTACTAGTTCTGTTTAACTATAACTATCCTTCCTTAAATAAAATGTTTAAGTTTCCAATATTTATTTTAAAAAAATTATTTATTTTTAAGCAACAATCAACCATTTCTTTAAATGATAAACATAGCTTATATGCACAGCTGTCATTTTATGTTGTACTTAAAATATGAATGTTTTACACTGACTGCATTTATAATTATGTGTGCTACTATTTTTATATCTCGTGGGAGATGCTGATCCTCTATCGAGCGCCTCCCCAGCCGGCGGATAGGGGAAAGCCCACCAGATATGGAGGGCACGGGGAAATAAAATACCCGGGGTGGACTAAAATCAGTCCTACTGCCTTGTAGAAAGTGGAGGGATCCACAAAGGCTACGGACCAAACCAGAACAAAGGCAGCTTCCCATTGAGCTGTGAGGGGCAACCCCCTAATTGTTTGCGCTCAAGGCCAACAACCCTGCCGTGTAAAAAAACAGAGTTACAAAAACACCAAAACCCCTATTTTTATGTAGCAGTACTTTGCTATATACATTGTCAAATTTTTATATATTTTTTTTACTTTTCAGTATGACATTTTTCTAATTTATAAAAAGATGACAAAATAAAACAAATAGAAGTAGTGCAGTGAGCTAATAATATATTAACAAAAATTATCACTATTCTCATTGTGAAGCAATGTAAATTCACCTGTAAATTTTACACCTACCTTGACATTGTCATTTGCTGCAGAGACTCCACCTTTGGATTTAGCATCTGCAAGGTTGGCCAGCTTAGTGTTGACTTTTTTCTTCTCCTTTGGAGCTTTCTGTTTGCCCCAGATTTGTACCATGATAGCACTTTCCTTGAGGAATGTAAGCTCCTGGCAAGATACAAAAATTATGTCAATTCCAAGTCAATGATGAGCTGATAATAAACTAAAACTCATTGAGTTTATTATTAATATATTATTATATATAACTATTATAATATCTATTATATATTAATGTTATATGCTACAGTAAACTGATTAAAGTTGTCCACACCAAAATAACTAAAAATATTACGGAATGAAAATTTTCAAACACCAAAAATACTAGTCTGTGTAGATGTGAGAGTTTTATTTTGCCTTGTGATTATTTATGGAAAAATTTAGCTACTAAAAAAAAAAACTTACTTTCTCACTAGCTTTGGGGAAACTTATAACTCTCTTGTGATTCCAGTCCGGGTTTGTGGTGTTTTTAACCACTTCAGTAGAGGTAAAGTTTACTTCTTCAAATACAAGATACTTTGCATATACATCCTGAGAACAAAAAGAAATTGCAAACATAAATTTGTCTCACTTTACATTTAACAGTATTAACAAGATTTGTCAGCAAACTTTTATTGGTAGACATAAAGAATGCAAATATTGTGTAAAAACAAAAAAGGTTTGTAGATAAGTTAAATAATTTTTTTTAATGGAACATGGCAACAGACTTTTTTTTGTCTTGGTTATGCTTATTTAGAGACATTTTTAAATTTAAAAAAAGTATATAAAATTTTATAATTAAGTATATTAAAATGAATTACAATACTTTGTAAGAACAGTTCCCAACATTAAAAAAATAAAACCACTTACTGTGAATGTGCTTGGCAATCCTCGTGCACTGATAATTTTGAAGACAAAGTTGATGGGTTTTCCAATCAACAGTTTAGGATCCTCAACATAAACATCATCTTTCTCTGTGAATTCTTTTCCTTTAGGGTCACAGGGGATTAGTTCAACCTGAAAAGACATTTTAACTTAAGGAATGATAAAATTGCCAATGAAATAATTTAAACAAGATTATCTTTAACCCTTGTGAATAGTGTTTTTTAAAATTCATATTAATAATGGAATAATTTTCATCATCAACTAACATAACTCTTGATAACTATAGTTTGATATAAAATGTGACAAGGTATTTTCTTTTTAATAAAATTGGTCAATATTTAAAGTTTTTTTCTTTTAGCTACAAGTGGCCGTTTCTGACTTCAGACCTTGGATTTTAAATTTTCCCAGAGATTTCAAAACTAAATACTGCTTAAAAGTATTTCTGCTTTAAATAATATAGAAAATTCAAGAATATTTCACTGATTTTTTAAATTTATTGAGGAAAAAAAAAGTAAAAATCTCTCCTTAGATTCAGGTTAAATTTGAACAGACAAGTTTAGACCCCAAGTTTATAGGCACACAAATATTTAACTTTCCAAATTTATTTTGTGCTCCATTGTTATAATTAGTAGAAAGCAAATCTATGCACACACAAAAAAATTCATAGAAACAATGAAAAGTAAAAATAACTTACATTAAGTAAACCAACATTGCCACCCTTGTAATCTGTAATCTCAAGTTGAACTTTTGACTCAATCTAGAACCAATTTAAATTTAATGAGAAAAACCTCAATTTCAGTATATAAGATAATAAATAAAAAACCTGAACTCATCTTTATCTTAAAGGAATTTTTGTTGAAAACAAGAAAGAGTCTGAAAAACAATGTATATGCACAATGTTGGCAATCCAGCTATCACCTTAGAACATTTCCCTTCTGATTCATTGCAATAGAGTAGTAAAAATATATTAGCCTGAAAACAAAACTCACCATGAAAGAAATGGACTGTGTCCAGACCTTGACACTTCCAATATGGAAATCTGCATTGTAGTCTTCATCAAATGGATCTTTTTCCTAGAGGGTAGAGAAAGTCAAAGAATGTTAAAACTAAGGTTGTTAAGACCGCTCGTTTTTGAGGACCTGCTAACCGTTAAAAAAAAGACCGGTTGACCGGTTAACCGCTCGTCCTTATATCCCTAATGTTTTGAGACCCATTTGAGAACTAACAAGAGAATGTTGTCGCCTCGCGTCGTCTGATGGCATCAAAGTCCGCTTCCCACGCTTGCGTTCAGCTCTTTCCGCATTGCCCTCAATTCAAAGCATTTTTTTTTAAATCCAAAAAATTAACTAAACAGTGATGGTTAATTGTCTTTTTTATATTTTATTTTGAGGACTCGTAGTTCACCGGTCTAAATAAGAGGACAGGTTCAATCGTTCGTTAAAGTTAGCGAGGTACTTTTCATTAGTTTAAAAAACCAACGCCTCGCCCCGTCCGTTGTGACGTCATGTTTACCTCTCAAGTGTGTGATGCCGATCAACTCGCGTATTAAAATTAATAATATAATCAAATTATAAAGCTACGAAGTAAACAATGATGATAAAATGGAATTTATTTTTAAAAAAACATAATATTTTTCAATCGTCAACTCGCCAGAATAATTGAATTTTGCGACGCACACGTTCCCCCTCCCACATTTTTTGTCTGTTCAAATAGGGTTTGAGCTACACTCGGCGTACTTTTAATTTGGTAATGAAATGCCTTTGACTAGCAGGAAAACTGTCACTAAAAGACCGCACTCAAATTTGTGGGCCGATTAATCGCCCGGTATCTTTGCTACGTTTTTCAAAAACATCTTGTATTATAGGTACAAGTACTTCACTAAGCGGCGTGCGCCAATAAGTTTTTGAATGCCTGAAACAGACTATAAACAGGTGATCAGAAAATGCGGATAGGTCACAGGGTCATATGCTTTTATAGCTTTCTTTGTCTTTATAAGAAACAGACTATAATTAATATAAATAGAAACAGCCTCGGCCTTGACCATTGTTGACATCAAACGCGCACTGTGTTAGCTCTCGTACAGTCACAGTCACAGTCACAGTCACAGTGCCTCGACAAACAACCAGCTGGATCGTGGTATTGCTTTTACTCACCGTGACAAAGCGAGAGGGAGAGGCGCGAGGCGCATTACGGCTTGTGTTGTTTTTTTCACTACGTTACCGCTAGTTTTTTTGTTTGTTTTTTTCCTTTCGGTTACACGGTCCTGCGGTCCTGAATAAAGATGACCGGTCCTGATCTGAGGACCGGTTAACCGGTTAGCCAGTTAACCGTTAACAAGCTTAGTTAAAACCCATGTTTTCTTAAATCTACTTCTAAATTGCAGAATGCAAAAACAGTTCTGAGACAAACCATTATTAACACATGTGTTATCTTTTCCTGGAATACCACAACCTTCAATAATTGACCCCATGTCTTACTACTTCTATGAACAGAACTGAAACAGATGTAAATAGCATAACATAAAACTATCAAATTTTCAGTTGACCAGAGAAGTATGTTAACCAGAAGCGTCACTAGAGGGTTGGTTTCACCTGGGCGGCCCCTCTCCTCCTTGTGACGCCACTGATGTTACCCTAAACTTTTGCCTGTATGTAACTGTTGTTGTTCTACTGTCAAGCAGATACCCATTCTGATTAAGAATATCCCAAGATTTAAATGAATTACATCTCCACATTTCCTCACCTTTGGGAGATCCCAGTCCTCACCGTCCAGGTAATTCTGGTACATTTCCTGCATGACAAATTTCCTGTTCAGAAACTTCTCCCTTGACCACACCCACTCATGTTTGGTCTCCAGGTTGATGACTCGAATCATCACCTAGTAGGTAAATACCATCAATAGAAATACATTTTTTATAAAAACAGTTCCCTGAAACATGCAGCGGAGGTGAACTACATGGCTTGTACTGAGAAGGAAAGGTTTGTATTTGGTTTTTCTTGTTGAATTTATCTACTGATTTAGTCAATGTTCATTTTGAATTCTCTCATGTAACAATTTATCTACTGATTTAGTCAATGTTCATTTTGAATTCTCTCATAGTAAAATTTATGTACTGATTTAGTCAATGTTCATTTTGAATTCTCTCATGTAAAAATTTATGTACAGATTTAGTCAATGTTCATTTTGAATTCTTTCATGAAACTATTTATGTACTGATATAGTCAATGTTCATTTTGAATTCTCTCATGTAACAATGAATGGAAATAAAAGGAAATGACCAGAAATTTAATGGATTCAAAGGGCAACAACTCTAACTACCTGAGTTCTTCCTGCTAGTTCACCTCTGGCTTCAGGGGAGACCACCATCAGTTCAAACTTCATCTTTTTGTCCAAGTCTTCACTGATTGAGTTGGCATTGTCAATGGCCGGCATCAAGTCAAGAACATCTTCCTGAAGCAGGGCATCATCTGTAATGGTGAATTTGACATTATATCTTATGCTTGGCATGCATCAGTCATCATAATAATAATAATTTGTAATTCAATTTAAATATTAATTATTTATACTCCTTTTTCCTCCCCTTTTTTAATAGTCTGGCGCAGAGGCTTTAGTTGCATTTTTCTTGTTTTTTTTTAAAATATGTTTTTTTTAAAAATATATTTTTTTAAAATGTTACCCATCAAATGATTCTCCCTAAAACTTTTTCTGACGTAAACAAAAATCCATGAGAAAAGTGTAATGGATAATGTTATAGTAATTGACTAAGACAATTATTAGATTTCTAAATGTTTACTATAAGTTAGACATCGAGAAACTCAATGAATAGGAATAACTGATTTGCCCTGTGTCTAACCTGTAGATTTGTTTGAGCTGATGTCAAATCCTGAATTTTTGGCTATTTCTTCCTGGGCCATTTCAAATGTGATTTCAGGGTAGACTTTCTTAGACGCATCTCTTTCTTTAGGATGAACGAACACAAAGTACTGGGTGGTGCCAAACAGGATTCTGTAGGTAATAAATTAGCATGTCTGGTGACTTGACAATAAACCCAGTACATTCTATGATATACCTTTTAAACACATTAAAAAAAGTGACAAGGGAAATATTTTTTTTTCATTTTGTAACTAATCATGTGTGTTATTTGTCTGTTGAATCGACGAGGAACACTCTAGTCATCCGAGGGTACAATTGTTGTGCCAAATTAGTGCAATAAACTTTCTGTCATTTGATTCAAGCCATTAAGTTTACCTGTCATTGTGATGAAGTTCTACCTTATCCACCACAGCCTTGCCGTTGTGCATGAGTCTGACATTTGGTTCGCCAGCTTCCAGTGTGAATTTGTCCCCATCCATCCTCACTATGGCGTGTTTGGCAGCTATTCTAAATAAATGATGGGGAAAACATTTTTTTGGTAAAATTTGTTTTCATGTTACAGATAGATTTAAACTCAAAGTGCTTGTCAAAATAGTGAAGAAAGAAGTCTATTCACAAACAATGTCTGTTAAATCTTATGTATTCTCTTAAAGGGAAAGTTTTATCCTTGTTTACTTGTAACTTGTAAACCTAACTATTATTGCACTGTTAAGGATGTTACAAAAACAAAATTTGCTGAGGCATTTGAATGCACATTATTAATTGTTTACAATAATATGAGTTTAATGAGACAATTCATATAACAGATGAGACTTTTGAAATAATTTATTAAACCATTAAGTAGTTAATAAGATAACAAAAATGTTGAGACCATTAAAAAATGGAATTTGACCAATCAGTTTATGGATGAAAGTTTTGAATTATTATAACATTGAAAAAAATTTGAAAGTATTCACATATAAAATGTATGGGCGGAAGTGATGGAGAAGCCTAGAGAAATCATGAGAGTCTAACATAAAGATAATTAGATATTTAGTCCTACCCTGGTCCTGTCAGGACAAGTTCTGTCGGTCCTTCATCTTTACCATTGCCGATTTTCTCAGCTGGTGTGTCAAAGAAGTTAAAGATGTGTCCTGTAAGGAAGGGGTCAAGGTTCAGGTTATACATATGAGCTGTCGTCTTCTTGCGCTGGGCAATTTCAGCCTGAGTGTTGGCTACCTGCAAGAAAAATCAAAACTTTATCAAATCAACATGCTCAAGACCTTTTAAACTTACCTGACCTGTTTGTAGTGATAACATTCGTTTTGTGTCTTAACATAAATCACTTATCATATCATTTCTTATCTATTACCGACCGTTCTTCTTTACAGAAGATTATTATACCATATGCTTATCCATTGTTTATGTCTAGGCTTGCATTTTTTTAGAGCTTTAAATGTTTATAAAGTGTTGGTTTTCCTGGTTTCTTCAGGCAACCCATTTCAAGCACAAATTCCAGACCAGAGGAATGATTAATTTTTATGTGTTTGTTCTTGCATATGAAAAGTCTTTTTATCCCTATGTCTTTATGAGGGTTGTACTAGATTATCTTTGTGTTGTATTTCCAAGATATAATTAATTGCCTAATGTATTATTACACATCTGCAATTATTATGTATTTTAGTGCACTATTCTGTTACTAAAAAGTCAATACAATATCTTCCTACTCTTGACCCTCCAAACTCATTTCATCTAATAATATCTCATTTCATTTTTCACATCAGATAGATAGAGCTCAGCAATAAAAATGTTCAACTTGTACAACTGCTTGATGGGGCCTCTACAAACTCATTAACTCCCACCCCCCACCACCCCCTACTGAAAGTTGGGCCTCTTTCAACCAACCCCCACCCCCACCACCCCCTGCACTCACTGCTGAAAGTTGGGCCTCTTTCAACTTCTCCTCAAATGTTTTCTTCATTTCTTCCATCTCCTTCTCATTACATGAAAGTCTTGACTTATATTCTTCCTCCAACTCTGCTTTCAACTTGGCTATTTCTAGGAAAGGAGTCAGAACAAAAATATTATCATTAAAATTTCATAAGCATGCTATTTATGAGCATCAAATGTTGCTATATGTCAGGAAACTGAGTTATTCATAATTGATTGCCTTGCTTTCAGCACATAAAAAGCACAAAGGAAAAAGTTTCATACAAGTATAATAAATAAAATTCTTTAACATGAAATGAACTAAATAGATTTTTATGTAATTTTGCATGACATAAAATAAAGTAATTAAATAATTTCAATAAATTGGATTGCCTTCTTGGGTTTGGAGGGCTGGGGGTGGGAGGAAGGGGGTGAATATTACTTTTGACTAATAAGGTGAACACGTTTTCTCAAAATTTTCCCAACCACATTTCAAAGATATTTTATCAAATCTTTTTAAGGCAGTTAATAACAGCTTGATTAAATTATTTAAAAGTCTACTGACTTAACAGTAAGTCTAATAATCATTTTATATTATTGTTTCTAAGAAGCTATTTTGTTTTACCAAAATTTCAATGTTCATTTTACCTCATAGATCTAATAGATTTAATTATAAATCCCATTATCTCTTTGCACATTGTAAAATAGGTTGTTTCCCCTTGAATGTGAAACTATTTCAATGACACACACAAGTCTATTTAGTTAACAACTGTTTATTACTAAACTACTCACATCGTCATCCTTATACATTTTATCAGACTTATATAATTTTATACATAAGTTCAAGACTACCTTCATCTGTTAAGTCTTCATCATCATCTTTCATGACCTCCATCTTGAGGTTCCCTCCGAGCATGGCCTTGAGCTTCTCATTCTCCTCCTGTAGTTCACGGATAAGCTTGTCTGTCGGGTCTTCATTGACTGTGGCTGTGGTCTTGATCTGTTTGGCCCGGTCAGCTGTTGGTCAATGTATTGACCTATTAGTATCTACTAAAACTTTGGCTACAGAGAATTACATCTTAATTTCTAACATTAAAAACATGATGTCAGCTTTGATAATGAAAGTACTCTAAATATTGGATTAACTTTTTAAAATAATAAATAGCATAAGTTTAAAAAGCTCTGCCTGAATTTCGTTTAAATATTCTGTAATGTCTTATTCTGAAGAAACATTACTTTTTTCTGAGTGTTACAGTGACTGTCGAAAAATTAATAATCTGCTGACTAAAATTATTACAATTCTTATTTCCAACAAATGACACTAATGAATTTTTCAGGTTAGAATATATTAAAATAAATTAAAGATGATAATGATAAAAATTAAGTACTTCAAATTTAACTTAAAGCACTTTTTAAGTTAATGTTTTTTATCATAACTATATGTCCATGTGCCATCAGGCTAGCATATATGTTACCATATCTGAGAGTAGACAATGATTCATCATAATTTATGTCAGCTGGGCTGATGGCCGCAATCTGAGGATCACAAAGATCACAGTTGACATTTAAAGGATTGGAAAATGTAATATCTAGTTACCAAGTTGATGAGTTAACAAGTATACAACTTAACTTGTCAAAAATGAACGAATAAAAAATAATCCTTATACAACTATTTTTTGTAAAGAACACTTCCCCAGTAAACCAAAATGCCCTTATGTTGATTAAGTAAGTTTCTTTTTTTATGGATCTGAGATGTTAGTCACTATTCCAATCAATGACTAAAATCATCTTGGAATTTTTCATTTTATTTATTGGTATTTACCATAATTGTCTTGCTGTTCCCTCCCAGTGCATTTTTCAGAAGTTTGGTCAAAACAGAGTCTCGGAATGGAACTGAAATTTAAACAAAGCATGTTGAGCACACAAGAAAATTTAATTTAAAATATAATTAAATATTCTTATCTTATCTTATATGTTACAGACACTCCTTCTGTACAGAAGATAATTGCGTCCCAAGACCATGAGAGATGATCTGTTGGCTAGTGATGCAGCGGTCACAGGCCACGGCTATAAGGGTTCCACGCATTACCCAGCCGCCTAACTATTGTGTAGTTAGGTACCCATTCAGAGCTGGGTGACTCGGGGACTCCTCAGGCCCCGGGAACAAATCCTCGCCTTCGCGTGGATTCAAACTCGTGACCATCGGTACGCCAGTCGAGCACGCTACCACTCGACCACTGCGTCCCAGTTATCTTTGTGTTGTATTTCTAAATTAGAATTAATTGCTTAATCTATAATTACTAATTTACTCTTGGTTCTTCTATCCTCTAGTGTTTTAAGGTTTAATGATTTAACTAATGGCGTTACTCTTGTCAGTTTTGAACATTCTCCAGTAATGAATCTGGCAGCTCATTTAATAAGAAATTTATTCTTAATAACATAAATTTATATTAAATTTATCCCAAACTGGCATTGGTCTGTTTCTTTATTTTACATTTTACTTAGAAAAGAACACACAAATAGAAATTTCCAGGCAACTCATTTAAAGAGAAGTGCAAACTATTTGACATAATCTCTGTTATTTCTAGTAGTAAAGATAACAATTTAGACTCAGAAATGTTTACTCTTGACATCTTTGCCTGAAGACCTCTCCGCCAAGGCAGCAATGCAGTTTCCCAGACATGACAGGGACTGATTGATGGCAGCCCCTTCTTTCAGCCTGTCCCCTGTAGCTCCAGTGCTCTCGGCTCTCTCACTGTAATCAATAGCAACATTCAATGTGCAAGCATGTGCAGTAAAAGATTATATCAAAATTAATATGTTAAAAGGCAAAAAAAAAAAAAATATATATATATATATATATATATATTGTTGGCCTTCTACTTCTAATCATCAAAAATATTATTGCATTACTTAAATAACTTAGCACTGTTGACATAATTAACTTCATCCAAAAAATAATATTTCTCCAACTCAAACATAAAAAAATCATTACAAAACTGCAAGTAATTACCATACACAGAAATGGGCCATTAAAATATTATAACAGAAGAATAAGGCCCTTATTACTTATTCTCCTGTTATAAGTTACGTTATAAAATCATATTGACATTAACTATAGACTGTCAGTAGTGTCAGTGACTCAAAGATTATAAATTACCACAGATTCTTTGAGTACTTCGTCAATTAAAATGGGGTTTGAAAAATGTAAATCTTTATATTTCTCCATATTGTTTTGTGAAGGGATAGCCTAAAATCTGGTTTTGTTTGTCTGGACTGACCCATTGCCTGACACAACTCCGATCGACTTGTACACCAGAGAATAAGTATCTCAGGCAATCAGTATCAGTATCAGACCTGCATTTTGAAATCAGATTAATTGTATGTTAAGATTTACCTCCCTGCCAAATCCACCAGATTGATGGCCGCTGATTTGGTAGTGTCCTCCCCTGCGGCATTTCTAAACTTCTGTATGAAACTGATCCCCACAATGGTGTGCGCACGGCTGTGGAAGGAAAAACAAATTTACGAACAAACGATCTCGGTTACATCTCGGTTATTTTTTATAAAATTTTACTGCAGACTTTGAGTCAGTTTTTTTTTTATCGCGAGAATTTATTGACATAAATATTTTGAAAACGTGAAGGCGAAGCTAACAGGCTGACAAGCCCAGACGACAGATCAGGAAGGATCGGGCTCGAAACCCTCCAGATGAAATCCCAATAATCTCTTGTCCGAGATATGGACACTCTTTTCGGGCAAGAATATGTCTTATAAGCCACCAAAGGACACAGAAAGCTGCCAAAGCACGCTGCTATTGTGATGAGAATGGTCCTCGTCGATCACGACAGACAAAGAACGCTATGAGAATGTATTAATTTGTATATATTATAAATAGATTTTAATTGATAAATATTAATTGATGGTGGATAAAATATGTATCAGAGACATTTCATTTTATTCAGTTAGTATGGTGTGTGTGTTGTTGTTGTTGTTGTTTTTTAAAAAAAATTATTTTCTGTTTGTTTTTTAACACTTGGGAGAAGTGAAATTAACCCATCTCTCAGTAATATTAATATTTAAATACAATTTTTATTTAAGGAGGAAAATAGTTATTCAGTCTAAGTCTAAGCTCATAAAAAAATTTAAACGATCATGACAAGGTTCAACAACGGATCTTATGGTAAAACGTTTTTTAAATTTAACTTTTTCTCTGTCCCCCCCCCTTACATCAACGCCCCTGGTCTGGCTCCCTCCAACAAAACATTTACACGGCATTGTTCAGTCCCCCGGTGTACAACTAGCGTGTCCGACATTTAAAACGCAATCAATACGTCAACGTATTACAGTTCGATTGGGTCACTTATTATTGGGTACTCCAGCACCCCTGGACTGAATCGCCTTATCGATCTGTCAGGCTGAGGCGATAGTTCAATAACCGTTATCAATACTCGATAAGTCTAGGCCAACGCTTCAAACATCTGTAAGCAGAGGCCGTGAATGGAAGACATTGAGGTTGGTACTCTGAAACAAAAACTCGGCCCCGTGAGATTGAGTCTGATAACACGAGAGTTGTTTTGATGCCAAGAGCCGGGCTGTTTGACATGAAAGTGGTATGTGTGGGTTGTGTGTATGTGGGCTGTGTGTGTGGGTTGTGTGTGTGTGGGGGGGTTGTGTGTGTGCTCGCGAACTCGTGTAATGCGTATGCAGAGGCGTCACTAGGGTTGGTGTCACGCAGTGCTGTAGCTCATGGTGTCACCTACTCGCGACTTACCCTCAGATCTCTCGGTGCATAAATAACGGAAACACAGAATTTTACATCCCATCTTGTGCCCGGTCCAGCCACCTTAATTATACAATTTAATAAATTTGGGGCCCGTAAATCACAGGGGCCCTTGGCTTTAGCACAATTAGCATCCCCCTAAATCCACCATAGCCTGTATGTGTGCTCCATCAGGTTTTAATAGGTGTGTTGATAATATCAGTCTGTTAATTTATTTGTGTGTGACTAGTGTGAGTTTGATTACTGATGTGGCGTAGCTAGGGATTAGTAAGGATTTGGGAGCCCGAGGGGGTGACCTCTTTGGGGGCCCTGCATAAATGGTGATGGTGTAAAATTTAATTCGGACACTCTTTTCGGGGCCTCCACAAGTGGGAGCCCGAGAGGACTTTCGAATTTGGACCACCTCCCCTCCCCTTGCTACGCCACTGGATCACTGAAGACGAGAATGAGCTGTAAAAACTGCCCAGTGGATTTGCATGAACATTTTGTATGGAGGTCTATTGCGCTATTCTCCTACACTTTAATTTTTTTTTTATCAAAACCAAGGGTAGATGACGACTATTCCTTTCCGCGTTGACAAATCTAACATTTTAGACACTACCAAAAGGAATTCTTCGGTTATTGACGCTAGGGCACTTGGCTAATTTTTCTTTTTCAGTTATTTTTAATTTCTAACCCCGATACCATTATAATTTATATTTTATAAAGATTTGTGATGCTTAACTGTTTTCCATGGACTTCTGTACAATAATCTCGTAACCTGTTAACTCATATATAGTCACCTTAAACCTAAGTGTGTAGAAAGAATGTGTTTTTTTTATAATTTGTTTGTTGTTGTTGTTTTGTTGTTTTTTTCTGTCTGTGTGTGTGTGGGTGGGTGGGTGGGTGTGTGTGTGTTTGGTGTGTGTGTGGTGCGGTGTGTGTGTGGTATGTGTGTGTGGTGTGTGTGTTCTTTGTTGTTTGTTTGTTTTTAATTATACTTTTTTAAAATTATTATTATTATCGTAATTTATCTTATACATTAAAGAGGTTCCGCTCTGTTAATAAAGCAGATTTTTGCGTTCTATCCTAATGCATCGATTATGTCTAAATGAGCCTATATGTTATATACATATGTCCTGTTAAATTAAATATTACTAGGTTGTGCTGGGGCCCCGTGGCGCCTACGGCGCTTACTTTTTTCACAAGTCCAAGTAACTTACGTGAATGTTATTGCATGCGTTCGAATCAGTGTTCTTTTTACATCGTTCCCTTTTCAAAAATATAAGCTCGAACAATGACGTCTTATAACAATTTACGGCTAGAAACACCACGCGCTCTGTCTCGAAACCAAAGTGATACCTTTCTTTTTTAACTGCTATGGACTGTTGTACTATATCCCTTAGCGTTACGGAATGAGACATAATGAGTCACCTGGGCTTTTATATTATTTATTATACAGCCATACTATATATTAAAAGACAGTTGTCTGTGCGCTCCTCGATAGCAATTGGTCCCTCAAACTCCTACAGACTCCTACAGCCAATCACTAGCGCAGAAAAATTAAATCATATTTACATAATGAACAAATTAACACGGACGTTCAAAACGAGTTATTAATTTGGTGCATTATTTTTATCATCATTCAATACTGTGTTCCAAACTTGAAGTGTGTAATTCTTGCTAAGCACTACCTTCACTCCTAGACAACATGCCACCGAAACTACGGCGGAACGTCTTTGGGTGGGGTTTGTTGCGCGTATGATATATATTTCAGACTTTTATTCAATTATATGCGTATAGTCTATGTTCTATATTATCTTCTTATCTACGCAGTATTTTCTAGTCACTATTCCTGATAAAACGACAAGAGAGAATAAATGTGAATAAGTCGTAGAAACTTATCTCCTTGAGATTTGAGCAATCGATCAAATTACCGTTTTTTTTGTACTAAGAAAAAAGTTTGTGTGCGGTGGGTGTAGGGTAAGGCTTAATGGTATTAATCTCAAAGCGGATGACACTCACGAGAAGAAGACACTCACGAGAAGAAGACACTAACGAGAAGAAGACACTCACGAGAAGAAGACACTCACGAGAAGAAGACACTCACGAGAAGAAGACACTCACGTGAAGGTAGACATTCTCCTACTGGATTAAAAATTTTACACAAATCTTTGAACTTAATTATTTTTCTCCTTCAATTTCTGAACAATTGTTTAATATGTAAATGTCTTTTAATCATTAGATAAATACCTCGTTCGGTCGGCGTATTTAAAGATCATCGCAATCATTTTGTCACACAAGTTTATAAAGCGCAACTTTTCTCTGAGACGTGGTCCTGTGGTAAAATGTGGGATCTGATGAAAGAAGGTTTCAACCGATGCGAGTTTTTGTTGTGTTTTCTAGCGGGCATGTAGACTAATTTAATTTAAAATATTTAGCCTTTGTTTTAATACACAAATGACATTTCAATGGAGAGAGGAAAACGAATTTCTTCGACAATCGAACCATTAATTATAATTGATTTTTATATTTAGAAAAACTACAATAACTAATTATTAATTAAAGCTAATAATTTCTAATTTTTAGTAGAGAATATTTTTGGTTGGTCTCCCAAATGCATGATTGTTTAAATGTGTAATAGTATTCTAATGAGATACAGTGTTTAAGTTGCTTACATTACTTCACTAAGATCTAGGGTCGCATTTCAGATCAATTAATATTGTTCAGGGTTAATGTATAAATTAAAACTCTTTCAAAAACTCATTAATCTCAAATCCCGACCCAGCCTCCACCCACATTGATTCCCCCCCCCCCCGATCGTCATAAGGTGTGTGACATAGAACCAATCAGTTGGGTGTCACCCGTGTCACGAGTCACAACTCGTCTCTTGTCACATATTATCCAACACCATTGCTACATTACATCTTTAATGTCTGCCCACTTTCAACTCATCGATTATGCTGATGGTCTGCTGGGGGTGTATGCCTGTGCGGGGCCCAACAGACTCCATGGGGACAGTGTTTGTTTTACCCCACCTTCTGTCCCCATGTTGTCGTGCCAGACCTGTCCACTGTTGGGTGTATCCTTCTTTCATGGTGCATCCAATTCCACGTGGGCTATTTTATTGTGCGGTGGTTGTCAATGGGTTTGTCTCGGGGTGTATTCGTGACGTCAGTGGTTGTTATGCGAATTAGCCAATCGTCAGTCTTAAATCACGTCATATTCTTTGTGTGTTCAACTAAAATTAGGTGTTTTAAAATTGTTATTTAATATAAATTTCTGACATAAAATAAAACGACCACGTTTGAGATAGTGATGACGGGTACGAAGGAGAATACACACATAGTTGTCATGAGACCTTTGGAGGTCCCACTTGACACATTTCAATTGCACCTGCTAATGCTTTAAAAATTAAACTTTCGTTCACTCACACAGCTTTGGTCTCAGCCATTACACTTCGTTAACATCTATGCCTTATTTGACCTATGACAACTTATGGGGGGGGGTGCATGTCATTGTATTCTTTACACCGTAGAAGTCTTCATTTAACATCATGACAGCTGACAAGAGATCAAATGGGAAATAGATACGTCAGGATTAAAGGGAATTTACCCAGACAACCGTAGAAGTCTTCATTTAACATCATGACAGCTGACAAGAGATCAAATGGGAAATAGATACGTCAGGATTAAAGGGAATTTACCCAGACAACACTGCTTTAAATGATGTTTAAAATGTTAATGAACGTAGAGCATGAAAAGATAACAGTGTGAGGTTCCCTGCGTCATGTATTCCGTCACGGTGGTGTTGTATACCATATTTACAAGCGAACCATAGCAGCCAGGTTTAATCATCGATCTGCCAGTTGATCAATCTTCCACATCGATCCCGTATTGGGGTCAAAACATTGTTTAAAAAAAAACCACACACAAAAAAATTGGCAACGCAAATATCCAGCGTCATGCGAGGACTGACGCGACTCTCGATGACATAATTTCCTCTTTTGATACGTTGTTCGGTTGGTTCCGGCTCATTGACACGTGGAGATCTCACTATGACGCTAAAAGAACTGTTTCATATTTATGGATAACTGTGTCCATTACATGGATTTACGTCGCTGGCGTGTTATATTTTAATGTCACACACAATTTAATGGATTTTATACACTATTTTAAAAGTTCTGGTTCAAGCCTATTCTTTCACCACAATGTTTTTATATCTTAATTTTAATTTATTTTTTAATGAAGAAAATGTTTTTAAAAAAAACAACAACAAAAAAAACTATTGATAGTTATGTAAATAGAATTGTTCATATTAAAAAAAATAAAATGTTTCGAGTATTGAAAACAAACACCCACACGACGAAATCTAAATTGAACATTGAGGTTTCTGGTCTGTGATGCAGGGCCGTGGTGGTACCCGGGCTTTCATAGGCCACGCCTATCTAAATTTTCACTTATTACCCTTATTAATTCCTTATCGCTACCCAAACTGGGCCCCGCGCAATCCCGTTCGCATACTAAGCCCCATAGGCATAGGGCCCCGCAATTGCTAAGAACGGCCCTGTTGCCATGTCACTCATAATAAGAGCAAACCAACCAGCGACCCAATGTAACAGGGTCATTTACTCACATTTTAACACATGTGTGTAACTTATAATTTATTTTTATTTTTTTAAATAATTTATAACAATATAGGCAGTAATCCAACGAAACAGTTATCTATACATATTTTAAATAATTGTAAAACAAGGCCATCAGTCAGTGGCATAGCTAGAGATTTGGGGGGCTCGGGAGCTTGGCCTCTTTGGGGGCACGGGGGTCTTGGCCTCTTGGGGACCCCATCATTTTGACCGATGGCGTAATATATAATATTTTATGTAAAAAAATATCTTCAGACGCTCCTGTGGTGGCCCGGGGGGGGGGGGATTTTCAAATTTGAACCACCTCCCCTAAATACACCCCTGCCATCCGTAACGGAAAGAAACTGACCATGTAGACTAACGTAACACTCTTCACAGAGAAACCAATCAGCAAATGTGACTTTAATAGCCGAACACTCACCAAGAACCCGTAAAACGCTGCGGTCGACAGAATACGTTACAAGGTTTGGCAAAACACATTAGCTGGCGAGTTTATTAAATGGATGGCATTGCAAATGTCTTTTTTAAAAACTGATTTAAATTTATGTCATATAATTTTTTGTGTTGAATCCCGTTTTGGGGAGACCCCATGGCCCCCATTGCAACGACTTGTTACAATAAATAGGCATGCAACCAGAAGCGTCTCCTTAAAGCTACCGTAAGGAGTGTGCCGTTTAAATACAGAAGCTAGTGAAGGAGGTGGGGCGGTGAGGGGAGACAGTTTAGCTTGATAGACAGAACGCTAGAAATTGATCTTTTCTAATACTCCTAGTATGAAAAGCGCAACTTGTTATGTCTGGTTAATCTAGAAGCTTAGTTATGCTCGTATATATATCATAATCATAGATGTACATATATTCCTAAGTATTGGACAATGAATAAGAGATAAATAGATTTTTATTTTCGCCTCTACAAGTCATGGTACAGAGTAATGAAGTTGTAGGCAGGCTCTTGTCTTAACTCTGGTTTACTCACACGGTTTTCACTCCCCTGAAACTTCATGTTTCAGATTCAAGAAGTTTTAAGAAATCTTTCAAAGCTGATTTAGAGCACCTACTGTAGGATTTTGCTAATAGTACATTAACTCTCAAAGTGTTTTATCCAAAGCATGCATATATTTTAAAATATTTATTTAATAATTTTTTTTTAACAACAAAAAGTAAAACGAGTGAGTAAAAGAGTAGATAAGCAGATAGTGAAGCCAATTAATTTTCTTATTATTAATTCAGAAAACTATTTTTGTCACAGTCTGCTCGTGCACATTGGATTTCAGGAAATTGTTAGACTTTTTTTCTACAGTTTAGTGACAATTGTGTTTTTAAAATATTTTAAATCCTAATTTTTTAGTTTTAAATTCTTTCAATCAAATATTGACAAAGGTGAAGCCTGTAATTAAGATTAATTGTTTTCTTGCTTTTGCTGATCAAATTAAATATTATTACCCTAGCAGAAACTTAATTGGTAAAAAACTTTGTGAAAAACTGAAGATGTAACCGATGCTATGAAATAGTAACACAAAGTTTTTGTAAGTCTCTATAAACATATTTTTTATAAATGGTTAGCAATGCAATGGAAACTGGCATCATAATAGATATTAATATAATTCTTGGAATATCCATCATCACAAAATAACATTAAAAATTGAGGAAGAGAGCTACATACCCAGCCACATAAACATATATAGATCCTAGAAGTATAGAAAATAAACCTGCAAATGAACACTAGATACCCAAATAAACAAATCTCCAAATTTCAACGCACCCAACATCAAGAACTGAGTGAGTTTGAGTATGGTGTGAGTGAGTTTGAGTATGATATGAGTGAGTTTGAGTATGATATGAGTGAGTTTGAGTATGATATGAGTGAGTTTGAGTATGATATGAGTGAGTTTGAGTATGGTGTGAGTGAGTTTTAGTATGGTATGAGTGATTTTGAGTATGATATGAGTGAGTTTGAGTATGATATGAGTGAGTTTGAGTATGGTGTGAGTGAGTTTGAGTATGATATGACTGAGTTTGAGTATGGTATGAGTGAGTTTTAGTATGGTATGAGTGAGTTTGAGTATGATATGAGTGAGTTTGAGTATGATATGAGTGAGTTTGAGTATGGTGTGAGTGAGTTTGAGTATGATATGAGTGAGTTTGAGTATGATATGAGTGAGTTTGAGTATGGTGTGAGTGAGTTTGAGTATGGTGTGAGTGAGTTTGAGTATGATATGAGTGAGTTTGAGTATGATATGAGTGAGTTTGAGTATGATATGATTTGAGTATGATATGAGTGAGTTTGAGTATGATATGAGTGAGTTTGAGTATGATATGAGTGAGTTTGAGTATGGTATGAATGAGTTTGAGTATGATATGAGTGAGTTTGAATATGATATGAGTGAGTTTGAGTATGGTATGAGTGAGTTTGAGTATGATATGAGTGAGTTTGAGTATGATATGAGTGAGTTTGAGTATGATATGAGTGAGTTTGAATATGATATGAGTGAGTTTGAGTATGGTATGAGTGAGTTTGAATATGATATGAGTGAGTTTGAGTATGGTATGAGTGAGTTTGAGTATGATATGAGTGAGTTTGAGTATGATATGAGTGAGTTTGAGTATGATATGAGTTTGAGTATGATATGAGTGAGTTTGAAAAAGAAGCCACAAAATAAGTACTTATGCAACAAAATCCCTCAATTAAAAATTACATATAACATAGTGAGGTCAATATTTCCCAATAAATTACATCAGCATAGAGTCTAGAGTGAAACAATGCTAGATGACTACCAATGAGAAAATAGTTCAATGCATTTTCAGGTTTTAAAATTGTCCCATGACTTCATGTGGTAGGAAGCCCTGAAACTATGTAAGAGTTCAGCCACACACAAAAATACAGTAGCCGACTGTTGAACAGCTGTAAAGAAGAAGCCAAGTTTCAGGAAAATAATAATCAAGGGAATGGCATAGAGGAACAATGCACTAATGGAAGGAGACTCACTTGTCATGTGTAAATTTACATAACATTAGAGAAAGTTGAATGTACTAAAGACAAATCAAATTCTTATATTGAACTTATGACTCATCAATACAAGTAGGTGTAGGAGTTAACAACCAAATAAAATATACATGACTAGGTCAATGAAGAACAGTGAAATGAAATAATAAAAATTGTAAACCACTTTTTTTTCTTCAAGTTAATAATCTATAATAAACTAAATTTATTCAACAATGTGCTGTCCTTGTTAGCAAATATTCCTAATCCTAATTTTTTCTAGAATTAATAAATATTTTTACCATATACAATTTCTCATTCATGTGTTAAATGCTTTTCTACTAATCAGGAACAAATTTTACAAGTTTATATTATTTATCATCTGATTACAGTTTTGTATTAGTTTTTCTTTGTTTTTCTAGTAATTCTGTAACTCTTCATTACTTTAAGATTACTGAAGTAAACCCTGTTTCAATGAGATATTCTTGACATTCATTTCTATTATTAAGCCCTTAGTTTCATCTAAATATATAAATATATGTGAAGTTTGGACTAATCCCTGTCTCAACTCTTTAACATCCAATCAAAAGCAATCTCTTACCTGCTTGTAGCATTCATGTTGGTTGCGGCCACAGTCCTGTTTCTTGTACCCTCATCCATCTTCTGCTCAATATCTTTATAACTTCTTACTGGGACAACAAGAAGTCCTTCCACTGGGAGATAGAACAACAAAAACTTATTATATGCAATTACTTTACACACCCACAGCTTAATATTAGATGTTTTAACATTGTTCAATGTGATTAAAATATTTTGCCAATTTTTTTATGTGGGAAAAAGATTTTAATTTAATTTTTTCATCTTCTAAATACATTTAAATAGTATAAATTTCAATTTTGTCATTAAGTAAATAAAAAAATATCTTTAAAAATTATATGTCACATTTTAATGTCTTACCATAAAATCCATTTTTAGGATGCTGCCTTATTCTGAGGCCCCCTCTTTTGTTTCCTCCATTAGCATCAAGAAGATCACGAACCTGTTCATTGTAAATCTCCAACATGCTGTATGTGACCTAATGGGAATGAGGAATTTTGGATGAATAATAATAGTAAATGTGGCAGATTTTAGTTTACACATTTCTCCTAAAAAGAATGGCACTTTAAAATGAACGAGCATGTTTTAAGCCAAACTAACTGTGATGTTGATAAACAATAAATGTTCATAGTTTGAAATATTATAGTTCATTTATGATCAAGTTAGTCTAATGTGTATCAAGTCTTTAGAACTGTTAAATAAAACAACCTTCAGTAATAACTAATTATAAAATATAAATTACATTTTGCTCCCTTATTGTTTACATTTCCAATCTATTATTTTTATAGTAATCCAGAATTGGGTGGAAATTTGAAAAGTCGAGCTTACCTCAAATTCTGTTTTATCACCAGCTTTTAGCTTTTCATCAATTCCTTTGAAAATATTCTCACAAAATAAGGGGACCACACCTGCGACAGAATTTAAAAATTAATAGTTGTATTAAAAATCCCTCACATATCAAAATGTACTTGCTCATCTTATTTGAATACAATGTAAAAAAAAAAAAAACTACAGATTTGTTTAATATATAAATCTTTTAGTTTCCTCCCAAAAAAATTTAAACTCAGTATAAATGAGAAGAAAGGTTCTACTTATTGTAAGAGGTGGGTAGAGAAGGATTTATCTCTTTTCAATTCTTAAAATAATTGTCAACAGTTAAATTATTTTTTTTTACTTAATAAATTTAATTTATCATTTCTAAATTTTTAAGTAAATCCTCATGGCTATACATTTTAACAATTTAAAAATGCTAAATATTAAAATGAAACCAACCTTTGTTGACACCATAACCAACAATTGACCAACTTTTCCCTGATCCAGTCTGGCCATAGGCAAACAGAGTTGAATTGAAACCTTCCCACGCATTTTTCAAAACTCCCTCCCCAAGATCTTGATAAACTTTTTTCTAGAGAATTTAAATTTTTAGTTTAAAATACCTAATGACAAAACTAGATGCTCTTTATCTTGTGTAAAAAAAAAAGGATGAAATGATGTAACTCTTTAAAATGACATAATTTTTTAACGATTGTTTAACTTTATCCTTGAAGAGAAAAAGAGCAAAGTAAAATAAATTAAGAGTTCAAAATGTATCATATCTTGATGTAAAGTTATTTTAAAGGCTATTTTAATATATGAATCTCTAGAAGCATTTCAGTATGTATAATATAGAATGAGAAAAATACCCCCCAAAAAAGCCTATTAAATATTTTTCATAAATTAAGATTCAATTCAAAATGATGATTAAGTAGTTGGATAAAACTATTTAGGAAGTTTTCAATAATTTTTTAATAGTAAAATATGTGTTTGAAAATAATATATTTATTCTTGACCATAGCAAATTTTTAAAGAAAATTGATATATTGGCATGAAAGTCCAAACAGTTAATCTGGCAGCATTCAAATAATTTTGAATATAATATAGAACTTCAACTTATGAGTAAAATTCATAGAATCATAAATAAAGCATGCATTTTATAGGATAATTGGAGTTACTTGTGATTAACTTCTAAAATTTACTTCCAAATGTTTTCAGCTTAAAGAAATTGAATGAAAAATATAGGCTCATAGCATTTTTTAATGTTATTTTCTTAAAGCAATTATAGAATTTCTTCATTGTATTTATTGAATTAAATAGCATTTTGTTTTTATTTCATTGCCTTTAAAAAAATTAAGGAATATCTTATTTAGATTGTTTTAAAACAATAATTTATTTGGTAAAATAATAGAGCTTGTGGGTTTGGTGGTTTTAAAGCTTTACTTTATCCAAGAGAAATAAAATTAATTATATTTGCAGCCCACCTGGTCAGCAAATTTCTTTCCATTAGGATGAGACGTATCTGACAGCATTGAGCCATCTGCAGCTTCCTTATACCCATCATGTGACCAATAGCTGTAGTCAAAGTTGAATTTCTTCTCCTCGCCTGATGTAGGGTTTTTTATTATGGTCGTTTGTCCATTCATATCAATTATACTTACCGCATTTCTCCCTTTCTCTCTTTGATTGTACAATAGGTTAAGGGAAATAGGGGAATGATAAATCTACCTGGATACATTAAGTGCCAGGTGAAAATAACTTTAAATAGTGTTATTAGTATTAGCTTTCTATTCCAGCAAAATTTTGAAAAATATTTATGAAAACAAAAGTGAGGACTATTTTATACTTTATAGGTTATGAAAAGAACACATGATGACTTAACTGATAAAGTTCTCTTCTATTAAGTAAATTATAACTTTTAGAATTAAAAGAAAATATGTAGGCCTAAAAAAGGAAAAAATATGTTTAAGCAAATACTAATGAAGCAAATCAGCAAATAATAAGAGCACCTGTGAATTTTATCTGTATCATAGTTTAGTATAGGATATGTATTATGATTGCATGTTGCTATCGATAGGTTCAGAGTGATTATTTACACAACTCTTCTATAACTCTCAACCTTATTTGAAGAAATTAGTTTTAGAAAAGCTCAGCTGCATTATTTACACAGCTCTACTCTACCAATAATGTTCCCTTGCTTACATCAGTTACATATTACTAATACTATTGTTAAATTTGAATTAAATTTAATTTTTATTTTACTTCGAATTTTATGTTAACATTCAGGTACTTGTCACAAATTTTAGTATTATTCTTTTTCTTATTGTTTTATTTATTGGAATGGTAATTCCTTTATTTCAATCTAAACCACACTAAAAGTAAAAGAAACTAGTAGTAGTAGACTAGTGCCTTAAAAATAACAAAGAAGAAATTCATAAATATGAAAATATAACATTATAATTATAACTCTCACTTCTTGTCACATTTCACTAACTTTATAACTATATAAGTATAAGTATTCTAAGACTCTAAGTAGCTAAAATTATAATTAAGGTATTAGGCATACATTAGTATAAATAGTTTTTAAATATAGAGTTACTTCAGTTAGTTATAGTATATTATATTATATATTATATTATGGACCACATCCATGGATAACAACTAACGTCTGACGTCTCTAGCGTCAATTCTATTTTTATTAATTAATTATTATTAAAATTCTCATTTATTATTACTAATAAATATCAGTGTTACATTCATTACTTAAACTAAATTTACAAATTAATTTAGTTTAAGTTAAATTTAGTATCCATTATTTATTATTCATAAAAAGTTGCACAATTGTTGTACACTGTACATCATAGTACATGTTACTACATTCATTATAAGATTTTCATATAAATAATACTTAAGTCTTAAGTAAGAAGATATGATGATGACAATTTTAAGATCTATAGTATTATTAGTATTATATACATTTTTAGAGCCGAATTCTGAGCATTAAAATGACTGAACAAAAATAAATTTAAAATAAAACTTTTTAAAAAATAAAAAGAATAAAAAGTAAAAAGGATATGAATGGCCGCACTCGGACAGCAACTTTAACATTTTCCTCCGGCATCTTGATGCGTTCCTAAAAGAAGGATGAAAAAATATATTCCAACGTTCTCAGCTACAACGATGTTTATGCACTCAACAGTGATATCGTCGTTCACAGACTGTTTCCTATGTTCAAATAAAGCTCGCGACCCGCCATGCCTAATAACTTGTTTATTGGTTGCCTAGTGACGTATGTCGCAATTTGATTCACCACACAACAGTACCTGCGGTAAAATATCTTTGTAATGAATCGCTTGGGTGATTACCTGGACTGGATATGCAAAATAAATGTAATGTACAAATCGGTGTATTGTAAAAGAAAATATTGATTTAATGCAGATAACAAAACACTTGAGAAAATTGAAATTATTTGCTCATGTTTTTTCAAATGAATTAAGTATTAGTGTAATTATTGTTAAATAATTTAAAGAGAAACCATATGTAGTATACTAAAATAGTATACAACGACCTGGTCAGAAATTAAATACTGTCAAAGACTAGCGCTAGTTCAAAATTACATAGCTGCCTTACGTAATATTAATTTTTTTTTAATATAAAACGACGTCATAAGACTGATAAATTTAGTTTTATGAGGTGGTACTATGTATAGGGAGCTATGTTGTGTAGGAGGTGACGATATGTATATGAGGGAATTTTATGTATAGAATGGGATGATATGTATATAAGATATGGGAATGTCGTTTTTACGACGTGATTAATGCTTCTTTACATTTCTCTTTCTTTCGTTTTTGCACACTGTGTTTCTTTCTCATTATTTCTTTATTTCTCTCTCTCTCTCTCTCTCTCTCTCTCTCTCTCTCTCTCTCTCTCTCTCTCTCTCTCTCTCTCTCTCTCTCTCTCTCTTACTTTTTAAAATCCTTTCTCACTAATTCTTTCTATTCTCTTAGCTCTTTGTAAATGAAATGACGTCATCACGAATGATGTACAAAATAACTCAAATTTTGAAAATCTCTTAGTGCTGAGGTTAAAGTTTCGGGCCTCATTATCTCTTTTAACTCTTAAAGCAAGTATTTGAAGTCAGTTTTAACACGCTACCTCTTATAGACTAACAAGATGACTACTGTGTTTATTGTCACTCTACCGGTTTTGCTGTTGTCAGTCTTACCATCTCCTACGGTTGAGGAAGTACTAACACCGATGGAAAGTATCGTATTCAGCTATGAATTGATCATGAAGAAAGGTTTATTTGAGTTTTTGTTGATAATAAGGTCAATGAACAGCTACTGTAAGCGTTTCTTGTTCCCTTTGGCACAGCGTTTTGTGTTAAGTCAGAAAAGCAAACTAGAGTTTTCTGTTTTTATTTAGCAATGTTATCAATATTTTTTATATTTTTTTATTTATTATTATTATTTTTTAATAAAGAGCCGTCCATAAAGTACGTCACGCTCCAGAAGGAGGAGGGGGGCGTAAAAAGTCTGACAGTTTGTGACAGGGTGAAGGGGGTCTCCGGCCTTGTGTGACGTCATGGGGTTTTAAATTAAAGTTTAATTATGAATTGTTATTTTTAAAAAAAAAAAAATTTTGGTTGAAATGGTGACGTACTTTAGGGGGGAGGGGTTCCGAGATTTGTGACAGTTTGTGATAGGAGGAAGTAAGAAGTTAAACATGGTAAAAATAGTGTGGCGTACTTAATGTAATAATCAAAAGTAATTTTGAAGTAAAATTATAATTCAATAGCTGTTTTAATAGTTAAGTTTTCTTTTTTAATCAGTAACATGTTTTTTTTCTCCTTCAAAATATGAGCAATTATCGTTAAAAATACTTATAAAAATACCCGTCCTTTCCTTAAGTGCCCCCAGAAAATTTCACCACAATTTTTACTTGCAAAGCCAACTTGTGGGCCCTAAACTGTAGCTGCTACACGAAAACATGTATATTTATCTTATCTATACAGACGCTCCTTCTAGGCAGAAGATAATTGCGTCCACTGACCATGACGGATGATCTGTTGGCAAGTGATGCAGCGTTCACGGGCCGCGCCTATGAGGGTTCCACGCATTACCCAGCCTCCAAACTAGTGTTAGGTACCCATTTGGAGCTGGGTGACTTAGGGATGCCCTAGGCCCCGGGAACAAATCCTTGCCTTCACATGAATTCGAGCCCGTGACCATCCGTACGCCAGTCGAGCGCGCTGCCCCTCGACCACCGTGTTCCATTGTTAAAGTGGTTAAATTCATCCAACGTGTTCATCCTGAAAATAAATGTCCAAATGTACCCCCCCCCCACACACACACACACTTTTCCCCTTTTTTTCACCCCGCATGCTTTTTAAAAATATTTTTTTAAATCAGGAAGTGGCAGCGGTCAAAAGGCACTCGACAACTCAGCAGCTGATCAAACAATTAAAATTGACATATGTTAAAAATATTAACAGATGAGAGACAGATTGGTGTTAATAGATTGGTGTCATCAGACTAAAACATCTGGTAACACAATTTTAAACATGTAGTTGCACCAATTCTCTGTATTTCTGTATTGTAGCATCGACTCCAGGCTCCTCGGCCTACCTCGGGTGTTTCCGGATGACCGATGCCTGGAAGGACGGTGACGTCATCAAACCGCCTCGCTCAATAGAGGTGTACAACTCAGTAGAAGCGTGCATCTCTCTCTGCTGGAAGGATCGGTTTCGTTTCGCTCTGCTAAAGGTCTGGGCTAGGTTATAAAATATATTGAACACTGTTGGGACTTAGAATAATAATGAAATGATAACGTCAGATAACACAAAAGAAGTAACAGCAATAGTCAATGGATGCAGAAAAAAAGCAACAATCCTCCGAACTGAAGCCAGGGGAGACCGCTTTTAGTTTGGTTTACTTTAAAATTAAGTCCCTTTCAAATTTTACTTTTACCAATGCATAGGGTGGAATTTTTAAAAATAAATAATAATAACTTTAAAAAAAAATTACTCTCATACGGCAAGGGCAAAGTTGAAGTGAAAGGAAACAAGATATACCCAAATCAATGTGTTAAAAAGTAGGAACGAGTAAGCAAAACAATTTTTCAAATTAAATGATTGTGTTTCAAGGTTTAGAGGTGGATAAGTGACCAACATTTTCCTTTTATGACATGGATTGCATTCACTAGCATTTAATAATAATATTGCGGGCATTTGGGACAGCTGTAATGATATTTTAAAACAACCACAAATTGAGGAAAATTGTATTTCAAAATTGATAAAACAAACAAAAGGAGAAAGTAAACATTCAGGATTTAGGTCACCGATAGGACTGACCGGTAGACAAGTTTTGAAAGTCAGCCAAAGACTATGACATCATATTTTTTTAAAGATTGGTCCATAAATATTATTGTTGTCCGGGACGTTTATGTAATGAACGTTAATCGATGCCGAACAGATTGAAACTGTTTGGGAATACTGATCTAAAGGTTTCATCTATTAGAACTATACAATGCTGGCCTGGATTTACGGCATCCTTCCGTCTCGTGAGACGATGGTGCATCACCGTTGGGTTGGGTTGTATGTCTCGTGAGACGATGGTGCATCACCGTTGGGTTGGGTTGTATGTCTCGTGAGACGATGGTGCATCACCGTTGGGTTGAGTTGTATGTCTCGTGAGACGATGGTGCATCACCGTTGGGTTGGGTTGTATGTCTCGTGAGACGATGGTGCATCACTGTTGGGTTGGGTTGCATTTTCTCGAGTGGCTGTGCAGTCCTATCCTTGAGTGACAGTCTTTGCCACAGTTTTTACACACGAGTTCTGTGCTTCCAAATGTTTGGCCTTTCTCCTAGCTCTTCTGTCAGCAGCCTCCTCCATTCTTCGCTCCTCGGCTACTATGACGCCCTCTTTGACAACAGTGCGCCACGTAGATCGGTCTTCTGCCTTACACTCCCAGTCACTTGTATGTATTTTGGCTGCTTTCATGTCCCTTTGACAGACATCTTTAAATCGCAAGCGTGGGCGACCTGTTTTCCTCTTTCCTGAAGCAAATTCACCATATAGGAGGTCCTTCGGGATTAATCCTGGAGGTCCCTGGATTAATCATTAGGCAAACAAGGCATGTGCCTAGGGCAACCACAATTCCTCATGAAAAATGTGTATGTGGTTCCGGTATACCCACATAATCGATATGACATTAATAGTTAGCTTATAATATGTAATATCTTCGGGACTCCAAACGCTACCGTTTTGATTCTAGCCGCCAAACATTGAATTACTCACACGCGTATTCGTTGACCCTATGATAATTCTTTTTATGTAAACCCGTCACGATTTTTACTTGCAAAGCCAACCTGTGAAACGATGCCTTGTGATACCAAAAGGGAAGCCATGCTGTTGCAACTAGAGCTATTCTAAAGTCACATCGACATAATGTAGAAGCGTTACAGTGTTTATAAGAAGACCAGTGACAGAAGGGGACACCAGTAAAGAAGCAGAAAAAAATTGCAAACAAGATTTAGGAATTAGAAATTCCTCTCATACTTGTCTTCAGGGAAGAAGTGTTGCCACATTTTCATAGGGTCAGTCAAGCTCTACGAAATGAGCACGTGAACTTCAAAGCGTGTGCAGATTTCTCTTCTTCACTAGCAGATCATTTGCATGAATCTTGGAATGAATTTGAAAGATATGAAGAAGCTGCAAAAGAAATAACATCAAGTGTGAATTATAAGTCAATTTTGACCATTAATAGTAAACAAAAGACAGTGGTCATTTATGATGATGCCCATGAGGTATATCTGAATGCCAGATACAAATTTCTTATTTATACTTTCTACGCCATTGTTGACAAACTAGAAGAGATGAATAGTCGAGGACTGGTATAAAATAATATAGCAGTTCGGTTTTCTTGTTAGGTCGATGTACCACAAACATCTCACTATAGTGAAGGACTAATGAATGTTTATCCTGAAGATCTGTACTATAATTTATATACTGAATATATATAGCAGTTCATATTTTCGCCACAAGTTTTGTGCATCAAAATGTGAAGAAAAAAAAAGTCATGTCATGTAAAGCTCTACAAAGTAATAGAGAAAACATCGAGTGTGCTTTTCCAAATTTAGAAATGGCCTTGCGAATATTTTTAACAATAATGGTTACAAGCTCTTCAATTGAGAGCCCTTTTTATAAGTTTAAAAACATACAAAAGATCCAAGTAGGTCAACAATGAAGCAAAAAAAAAAAGCTTGACTTCTTATCTCTGTCAATGATTGAGGCAGACTTGTTGCGGAAAATTAACTTTGAAAATGAACTCAAAAACTTTTCCAACTGTAAATCTATTTTAAAAAATACAAATGTGCTCTCTCTCTCTCTCTCTCTCTCTCTCTCTCTCTCTCTCTCTCTCTCTCTCTCTCTCTCTCTCTCTCTCTCTCTCTCTCTCTCTGAATTTCTCATCTATTAAAAATATTACATTATTATTTTCTAATATCATTACAAAATTAATGAACTTTAATTTTAATACAGAAGTACCATTATTGTAGGTTTTTTTAATGAGTGATAGAAGTACACGCATATGTGTAAATAAATGTTTTTCTTTGTTCGTTTTTTGCATAATATTGAACATATAAGCGGTCAGTGGAGGATCGGGGGCCCAGGACAGAATAGGGCACCCATGTGGATGTGTGCCTAGGGCACCAAGATGGCTTAATCAGACCCTTTGGCAATGGTACAGGATACAGAATAAGTCATGGTAGAAAGCCCTCGCACAAATTGCCATTAACTTTCCTTTTCGAAACAATGATTGAACCATCAACAGATAAACCAGGAAATAACAGCCATTGGTGCGGACAAAGTTAAAGAGCGTGCTTTGCTTTTGACCGCACATCAGTGTTTCCTAATAGTAATAGGCCAATGAAAATTGTTTTTTCAATGTGCTTTGTTTAGATTTTTAGCTGCAAAAAAAGTGTTACGAATATTTACATGCAATGTTGTCTCGGGTAGGTGGGGAGGAAGGTCGACCAATGTTTGCACAAGGTTTCGCTACGCCACCGAACCATGCACATTTAGAGCTCGGAAGGGTGACAATCGTTAGAATATTTTTATTTCCTTTAGAAAATGCTGTTGCTTCCCCTGTAGGTTTACTCCGCACAACAGCCAATAAGACCGTGTTTATGTCACCGATTAAATAAATATGAGCAACATTTTTTTTTAAAGTAAGAAAACATGTACAAAAATGAACAGACAACATATAGATCTACATAATAAGGCATAAAGATGTGATACAGAAAATAAACGCAGTGTTTTTAATGCACACTCTAGACTATATACAACTAAATGCACACAATAGTACACACTCCGTACATTTCTCAATACACTCCACACATACACACTTTGTCATACACAACAATTACACTTCATTCTATACTATTAAATAAATTATGTCTTACACTCCTCATATACTATGTCATACACTCCCCAATACACTTCGATCTATACTCTCACATACACTATATCATACACTCCTTATAAACTATGTCATACACTCCCCAATGCACTTCGATCTATACTCTACACTATATCGTACACTCCTCATACACTATGTCATACACTCCCCAATACACTTCGATCTATACTCTCACTTACACTATATTATATACTCCTCATACACAATGTCATTAAAAAAATATCCCTTTCAGACCATGAAGGTCCATGGTAGCAAGTGAAGTAGCGTTCACAAGTTTCATTGACCACTAAAGAGCATGGGATTGTGTGGTTAGCACAATGCCCTGGGGGCCTTGCCAGATCCATGGTTCGAACCCGCAACACGGGTCTTGCAGCGGTTCGGTAGTCCAGCTCGCTACAACTTAGACCACCGCTCCCCTATACACTATGTCATACACCCCCCAATACACTTCGATCTATACTCTCACATAAACTGTATCATACTCTCCTCTCAGAGACTCCCCAATCCCCAATAGACTTTTTGAATTTATTCTCGCCCACACTCCACCATACAAACATCGCATACACCATGTCATACACTCCCCCTACACTTCGTCCTATACTCTCATGTAATCTCTGTCATACACTCCTCCAATCCACCGTGCATTCAATCATACACATTGTGTTTCAAGTATTACACCATTCAACCAGGATTCCAAGCTGTGCCAGTGTACGAGTGTGCTCCAAGGACTAACTCTCACGGCTAACGACACTGAGTGTTACAGCCCTTGTACGGCTCATAAGAAACAGATATGTGGGGGCTTGGACCGGTACAGTATCTACTATACAGGTGGGTCATCTTGGTACAGTATCTACTATACAGGTGGGTCAGCTTGGTACAATATCTACTATACAGGTGGGTCAGCTTGGTACAGTATCTACTATACAGGTGGGTTAGCTTGGTACAGTATCTACTATGCAGGTGGGTCAGCTTGGTACAGTATCTACTATACAGGTGGGTCAGCTTGGTACAGTATCTACTATTAAGGTGGGTCAGCTTGGTACAGTATCTACTATACAGGTGGGTCAGCTTGGTACAGTATCTACTCTACAGGTGGGTCAGCTTAATACAGTATCTACTATACAGGTGGGTCAGCTTGGTACAGTATCTACTATACAGGTGGGTCATCTTGGTACAGTATCTACTATACAGGTGGGTCAGCTTGGTACAGTATCTACTATACAGGTGGGTCAGCTTAATACAGTGTCTACTATACAGGTGGGTCAGCTTGGTACAGTATCTACTATACAGGTGTGTCATCTTGGTACAGTGTCAAACTTTACTGGTGGGTCAGCTTGGTACAGTGTCAAATTTTACAGGTGGGTCAGCTCATTACAGCGTCCCACTATACAGGTGAGTCAGCTCATTCAGCGTCCCACTGACCAGGTAGGTCAGCTCACTACAGCGTCCCACTATACAGGTTGGTCAGTTCATTACAGCCTCCCACTGAACAGGTGGGTCAGCTCATTACAGCATCCACTGACCAGGTGGGTCAGCTCATTACAGCGTCCCACTATACAGGTGGGTTTGCTTATTACAGCGTCCCACTAAGCAGGTGGGTCAGCTCATTACAGCGTCCCACTATATTAATTTGGGTCAACTCATTACAGCGTCCCACTATACATGTGGGTCAGCTCACTACAGCGTCCCATTATACAGGTAAGTCAATCTTGTACAACAAGATCAAATAGACGCCAACTACTATTAAAGTAAAGCATGATTCGTATTATATCTTTACCTATAATTAACGTAAACGACCAAGTGCAAATGAGCATGACGAAAGATCACAGTGGGCAAGCGGCGTGGGATGAAAAGAGAAAAAAAAGAAAGGGGTGCAGGGTTGTTGGAACAGTGCTTCTTGCTTTCAGTTACGTTGTTCCTTCACAGAATAACATATGATTCGTAGTGTAGTGGTTTACCATGTCCACCCTGCGCGCGGAAAGTCCAAGGTTCAATTCCCTGATGGAACAATTTTAGAAAATAATTAAATGTTTTTTTCTGCCTGATCATTTCCTTTTTTTTCCCAACATGACTAACCTTAGAGTCGGAAAATCACAGTTTATGGTTGACAAGGGATGGTAGTAAAGGGTGGGGGCAGGTAACAATAAATGATGTGCACATGTCTCCACGTTAACTCGCTTTTTTTCATTACTTATTGCTGTTGTTTGAGCAAGTCTGCGGCGTATGCGCATGCGCCGCAAGTCATCTTGTTTCTATTATTCAATGTAAATTACAATTCACTTTGACAATGGTCTCTTTGCAGGATACTTACAAGAGCCAAGTTACAGGAAGTACACAAAGGAAGACTACGAAAAATGTAAACGACTATAGCAATGGTGACAATTATATCGTTGGTATTATAAGTAATGGCGTTTACTGGATTTCTTGGAAAATAAAAAACCCACAAAAAAATATCAGTATTTTGTCAATTTCTCGCCAAACATAATATCTATCGCGTTGAAACAAACATCCAGCTGTAGCTAATAATATTTAGAATAATGTTGGAGAAGGAATTTGTGAAAAATCTCTTTTCGTTATACTCCAGTATTATAGCAGCAATTTGTAGATAGCAATTTTTTGTTTAGTTTCAAAATTATTGATTTGAAATGACTTTTAATTTAAATTTAATCTACAATGATAGTTAATGGAGTTTTCCCGCTTTGTGAATGCTAACGTTAGACTGTTGCGCTCTGCGCAGTATATTGACACATTCTTGGTGTGATGTAGCGTGAGGGGATAAGACGTCATATTGTGTTTAGTTTCAGAATTACTTATTTGAATTGTATTTGTATGTAATCTAGAATAAACCAAAATAAATTCCGTTTAAGTCTAAATACTCATTCAAGTTTTTATTATAACTTGTTTAATTGGGGTATTTGGAATCTTCCTTTTATTTTGAAGGAAAATACTAATTTGATTAGTTCATACTTCATACAATAATCAATAATTTTTTATCAAATACTTTTCAACTTTTTATTTATTTTTTAAAGTTATTATTTTTTTAATGATTATTTTTTTTTTTTTTTTAAATTATTATTTTTATTTTCCTTTGTGTTCCTTACGAATGGATTTATGTCTTTCATACATATTTGATTTGTCTGTTTAATAACACGTGTGTGAGCTTAACGTGGGTTGTTGTTTTGTATTTTTTTTTTTTTAAAAGATCGTCATTACATCCATCTCTGCCCCTCTTCACGCGTCTTTGCCTAAAGGATGAATTTTTGCTATCTCCACAGATTATGTTGGCTGCTACTCTCACACCCAAGACAAACATTTATGCCCGTTCTCCTTTTCCACCGTTCGCATGCGCGCCATGATGTGCATGTCGGTGTGCGGGGAAAACATGTATCGCTACGCCACTCTTATAGTAAGCTGAGTTATTAGGCTCTGTATTTTAGATCTCCACAATGGCTGTTAACAATTTCGTATTTTTCATTAGATCGTTTGCTGATTAAATTTTTTAAAATAATTAATTAACGCGGTCTTTCAAAATCTTCTCTTTACGAGAGGCAAGTGTTGGCATTTAATAAATATCTCAACATTTCAATTTTGTTTTCAAGGGGAACAAAAGATTATTCACTCAAGTAGCTAATTAAAAACCCATTGTCACAAGTGTCCTAATACTTATATCTTGACTGCTTGCTCCAAGATTCATACAATTAGCCTACCATTACACAAGAAATAAAGACACTGCTAGAAAAAACAACAACTTTAATGGCGTTCCTCCTTGCCACAACAACACGTCTACACAAAAACTCTCTAAACTTTACACATATACTAATGACGTTGTCAAGTTATGAGAATCACTGTCACTGAGTTTATTGTGAGTTGTTGTGAAAATGTTGTGAACTGTGTTCAGTTAAACTGACATTTGAATGTCACGCCATGACTTTTAAGAGTTCGCCCAAGGGCTATAAATAGTGTAGTGTGCGTGTGTCCAAGAGTCGAGTAGAGGTCAGAGGCTAGTGTGTGGTGGACGAGAGGACGATGTGGTGCTAGAGAGTGTTGGTACTACGTGTTATCGAGGTGGCTCGAATATTGTGACAAACGGAGCCTGTAAGCCTGTGATTGGTGGTACTGGATGGCTGTATTGACTCCATTGTACTTATGCAGATCGTGTAGTAGTGAAGGATTATCTATACGTGTATTACTACCACAATAAAGAACATATTATTATTGACAAGAGTTCTGTCTTAAGTGCAATCCATAACCCAGAACGCAACAGACGTCAACAATACAATCACTTTGCACGCTTTCGCACCACTAACCAATAACTTTAAATACCACAAAAGCAAACATCAAACACACCTCCGTGCGAAACTCACAACAAGTTACAAGGGCAAATTGGTCATCCGTGACACCCATAATTACACATCCAACCATTTTATCACTCAACATACATATTTTGTGGTGAGTCATTATTCAGAACGCATGTTAATGCCACATCATAATATCGAGGTTGCACTCCGAGGATGTTCGCCCTGAGTCAGTGGCGTCGCTAGGGGTGTGTGCTGGGGGCTAGCCGCCCCGGGTAACGCCATGAGCTACCGCCCCGGGTGACACCAACCCTAGTGACGCCTCTGCCTTCAGTCCACATTCAGACCTAAAGTGTCAGAGCCAACTGAACACGATTGCTATCGAGCGAAATAATATCTAATGAATGAATGACTTACAATATACAAATTATTCCCAAAACCTTTACAAAATACAGCGCAATACATAATTTAAACATAAGTAGCAGAGGCGTAGCGTGTGTAAGTGCCGCCAGGGGCAGAACCCAGGGTTGCCGCCCCCACCCCTTCTCGGAAAATTAAATTTACTATGTTGACGCTATAAAGAAAATATAATTTTTACTAGTGTATTACCCGTTAAAATGACAAAAGTTTTCTAAATTGATAGATTTCAGCTATGTTGAGGAATTTGCCGCCTCAACAATGAATTTACCACCACAATAAGTTGCCATCGGGGCATTCAGTCGGCTCATATTTGGCATTGTTTGGGTACGGTAATGGCGATAATTCTCCCCTTTTACAAAAGGAGTGGCTGTCAAATTTGAAGCATCAATTAAATTACCGGCAGCTCAGTTTCCCCGTTCTCACACTATACTTGAGCCTCATAAATTTTCATTTCAGTAGCATAAGTATCAATATAGATGTTACAATTTTTGGCATTGGAAACATTGATACATTTTAGGATAGTTCCTTATTCTTTATTTATTGTATCTTTTCCTAATGGGTATTTATATTATTTTGGTAAAAGTTTCTAATTTAAACAACAAAAAAAAAAAAAAAACTTTATTAGAGGCTAACTAACCACCAGGAATGTACCGTCCCTAAAAAGTGCCGTCCCGGACATTACCCCCCCCTTGCCCCCTCTCGCTACGCCTCTGATAAGTATCACTGACTAAAAAGTTGTAACAATCATATGAGCTCAAAACATCCATGGTAAACGGCGCAATCTCATCATGTCACTGATTGAATGGCACAGATTACAGATGACGACACATTCATAGGACTGAAACACTCACTAACGACACTGTGTCATTAACACACGCAATAAATGACACAATGTCATCAACAGGCTCTCATAGTGACACAATGGTATTAAATGATACAATTTTACCAAAAATAAAGACCAAATCAGTGATGCTAAGCGAGAACTAGTAAATAAAATAGTAAAAACGTTACTGCAAAAACGAAATGATAAGTAAACAAACAAAAAGACAAAACTGAACACAATGCAGTAAATGAGAAACTAAAAAACTATAAGTTGACACTATAGGTACATTAATAATAATATAGATCTAAATAACAAGACCAGCTGTATGACTGTTCATAGGACAAGATCTCCACAGAATGCTGCTGCACTGATGAACTGGACTTGAAAGACAAGTCACTGCGCTCAGCTAATGACAAGTGCCAACTGATGTGCGGTCACAGCAACCCAAATATTTTGGAGCTATGCGGTGGGGACAGGGGCTACAGGGCTGTTTATAAGACTGGTGCGTGAGTGGGGCTACAGGGCTGTCTATAAGACTGGTGAGTGAGTGGGGATACAGGGCTGTCTATAAGACTGGTGAGTGAGTGGGAATACAGGGCTGTCTATAAGACTGGTGAGTGAGTGGTGGTACAGGGCTGTTTATAAGACTGGTGAGTGAGTGGTGGTACAGGGCTGTTTATAAGACTGGTGAGTGAGTGGTGGTACAAGGCTGTTTATAAGACTAGTGAGTGAGTGGTGGTACAGGGCTGTCTATAAGACTGGTGAGTGATTGGTGGTACAGGGCTGTTTATAAGACTGGTGAGTGGGTGGTGGTACAGGGCTGTTTATAAGACTGGTGAGTGAATGGGCGTACAGGGCTGTTTATAAGACTGGTGAGTGAGTGGTGGTACAGGGCTGTTTATAAGACTGGTGAGTGAATGGTGCTACAGGGCTGTTTTTAAGACTGGTGAGTGAGTGTTGGTACAGGGCTGTTTATAAGACTGGTGAGTGAATGGGCATACAGGGCTGTTTATAAGACTGGTGAGTGAGTGTTGGTACAGGGCTGTCTATAAGACTGGTGAGTGAATGGGCGTACAGGGCTGTTTATAAGACTGGTGAGTGAGTGGTGGTACAGGGCTGTTTATAAGACTGGTGAGTGAATGGGCGTACATGGCTGTTTATAAGACTGGTGAGTGAGTGGTAGTACAGGGCTGTCTATAAGACTGGTGAGTGAATGGGTGTACATGGCTGTTTATACGAGGTGAGTGAATGGGCGTACAGGGCTGTTTATAAGACTGGTGAGTGAATGGGCGTACAGAACTGTTTATAAGACTGGTGAGTGAGTTGTAGTACAGGACTGTTTATAAGACTGTTGAGTAAATGGGCGTACAAGGCTGTTTATAAGACTGGTGAGTGAGTTGTAGTACAGGGCTGTTTATAAGACTGGTGAGTGAGTCGTGGTACAGGGCTGTTTACAAGACTGGTGAGTGAGTGTTGGTACAGGGCTGTTTATAAGACAGGTCAGTTAGTGGTGGTACAGGGCTGTCTATAAGACTGGTGAGTGGGTGGTGGTACAGTGCTGTCTATAAGACTGGTGAGTGAGTGGGAATACAGGGGTGTCTATAAGACTGGTGAGTGAGTGGTGGTACAGGGCTGTCTATAAGACTGGTGAGTGAGTGGGAATACAGGGCTGTCTATAAGACTAGTGACTGAGTGGTGGTACAGGGCTGTTTATAAGACTGGTGAGTGAGTGGTGGTACAGGGCTGTTTATAAGACTGGTGAGTGAGTGGTGATACAGGGCTGTTTTTAAGACTGGTGAGTGAGTGGTGGTACAGGGCTGTCTATAAGACTGGTGAGTGAGTGGTGGTACAGGGCTGTTTATAAGACTGGTGAGTGAATGGGTGTACAGGGCTGTTTATAAGACTGGTGAGTGAGTGGTGGTACAGGGCTGTTTATAAGACTGGTGAGTGAATGGTGGTACAGGGCTGTTTTTAAGACTGGTGAGTGAGTGGTGGCACAGGGCTGTTTATAAGACTGTTGAGTGAATGGGCATACAGGGCTGTCTATAAGACTGGTTAGTGAGTGGGGATACAGGGCTGTCTATAAGACTGGTGAGTGAATGGGCGTACATGGCTGGCTATAAGACTCTCTCTCTCTCTCTCTCTCTTTCTCTCTCTGTCTCCCCTGACATGTCTTGAACTGTCCTTACTCGACCTTCTCCCCGGCGACTGTTATCGCCTTTGAACGTAACCGCCTCCTGACCTCTACCCTTTTCTCCTCGTGCCAGGAATAGTTGATCCAGTAGATGACTACAAACGCCCAGAATTTAAACACGTGTGGGTGAAACCGAACATCAACAGTAAGTGATCGTCGACACCGTGTCTTGATTGTTGTTGGTTGTCAAAGTTGTCGTTATTTCATACTGACTTGTTCTGCGAATTTCTGCATTGACCTTTAAACGATTGGGCCGACGATGAGTTTGTTTTCAGTTGGATATTGGTCTCAGCTTCTTGCGTAAAGACATGACCAAAGGACCCCTAAAGTTTTGTATCTATAGTTTTATTAGTAGTATTATTATTACCGTTAATAAAAGATATCATGAATGATCTGGGCAAAAAATAGTTTTTAAAAAATAAATAAGATACATGTTATAAAGTTAAAGGATGTTTTCAGCAAACAAATATGCACAACAAAAAAGAAGAAGGAAAAAAAGGTTCTACCGTGGTTCGTTAAACTTTCCAATTTCTCAAAAACTTTTTCACGCCATCCAAAAGAAATGGTTGACTGCTTTCTCTCCAGACCGTTTCCTGTGACTCCCCCTACACATCCTTCTTGTTTCGACAATCCTGCCTGTAAGCCCAATCATGCCTACAAGCCCAATCATGCTTGTAAGCTCAATCATGCTTGAAGCCCAATCATGCCTGTAAGCCCAATCATGCCTGTAAGCCAAATCATGCCTGTAAGCCCAATCATGCCTGTAATCCCAATCATGCGTGTAAGCCCAAGCATTCCTGCAAGCCCAATCATGCTTGTAAACCCAATCATGCATGTAAGCCCAAACATGCTTGTAAGCTCAATCATGGCTGTAGGCCCAATCATGCTTGTAAGCCCAATCATGTCTGTAAGCCCAATCATGCTTGTAAGCCCAATCTTGCCTGTAAGCCCAATCATGCTTGTAAGCCCAATCTTGCCTGTAAGCCCAATCATGCTTGTAAGCTCAATCATGGCTGTAGGCCCAATCATGCTTGTAAGCTCAATCATGGATGTAGGCCCAATCATGCTCGTAAGCCCAATCATGCCTGTAAGCCCAATCATGCCTGTAAGCCCAATCATGGCTGTAAGCCCAAACATGGCTGTAAGCCCAATCATGCTTTTAAGCCCAATCATGGCTGTAGGCCCAATTATGCTTGTAAGCCCAATCATGGCTGTAGGCCCAATCATGCCTGTAAGCCAAATCATGCCCGTAAGCGCAATCACGCATGTAGCCTAATCATGCGTGTAAGTTCAATCATGCCTATAAGCGCAATCATGCGTGTAAGCCCAAGCATGCGTGTAAGCCCAATCATGCCCATAAGCCCATCACGCGTACAATCTCAACATGCATGTTAGCCCCCGTTCATGTGTAAAAGCCCCAATCGTATAAGGTGCTTTCTAATTTTGGTTTTAACAAAACGGAGGGTCAACCAAGTTCATCCTTATAACTTTGAAATCGCGGACAATTTGCGGCACCTCTTAACTATCGTCTTTATACTCGTTACTGTCGCCTTCAATCCTTATCGAGTTGTCAGTAAGCTTTAATTAAGAACCCGTTGTCCGGGTGGTGCGGGGGGGGTATTTACCATCAGTCTACCTGTGATCTGTATGTTGTTTACCTAGATGTCGCTCCGGTTATATTGGCCAAATGTAATGAAGGCAATCTTTCCATTGATCAATAAATATTACTAAATTATTGAGCTCATCAACAAAAACTACAGTTTTCCACTAATACCGCAATGTAACGGATATCAACATTCGGGCAAATTTATCCATTGTGGCTCTAATTTCTTGAAACAATTCACCAGCGAGACTGAAAAATGAAACCAAATTTATTCAGAGTTTTTCAACCAATTCCCCGTTTATAAGAAATTAGATTAGCAGTCGGCCTCATAGCCCTGCATATCTTTTCTCAGGTTTCTCTGTTTAAAATGTTCATTCTACATAAAATATAACTGACTGATTCACCAGCATAATGACGCGTTTTGCTTCTGAACTGTCCTTTTTATAGCGCGTTAAATATTTATCGTAAGGAAACACATGCGGCTTTTAAAGGTCAATTAAATGTTTTAAAATTTTAAGCTTTTCTTTTTCAGTGGTGTCTACTGTATACATTTAGCTAAAGCTTTATTTAATAATTTTTTAATTCCTTTTTTTTAACTCCCAAAATCTTTTGTTCCACTATTTATTGAAATGTGTATAGGTTTGTTCGTTTGTTTGTTTGTTTTTTTTTGTTTTTTTTTAATAGAAAAATTCGTTTACTGTATGTGCTCTCCAAGTTTAGCTGATAAATTTTTGTTCCATTGATAAGATAAGATAAGATATATTATCTTTTCATGTTTCTTTATTGTATTCCAGAGGCAGACATCCGGACGTTGCCATGAAATTGTGGAGATGAAATCTTTGGCTCTTGAAATCAAGACTGTCTGTTTTAATTGAATGAAACATTGATTTTTAATTTTTTAAATTTATGTTTATATTATTTTTTTTTCTTGTCCATGTGAGAGAAAAGTCCTCATTTTTAAAGGAATTTAATGTGCAGAATTTTATATTAGTGCTGTTAATGGACTAATATGGTAGAGAGTATGTATTGAGATTTGAAAAAAGGGCCAGATTTAGACTTGATGGGGCCATAAGCTATTTGAGACACGGGGGCCCCTTTGAAGTCCAGATATTCTGTTAGTGCCAAATATATTTTAAAAAAATTCTGGGTAGCCCCCAAGAAGGCAGGGGTCCTAAGCCATAGCTCGTTTCGAAAATAGCGAAATCCAGCACTGTTATGAAACTAGTTTTTTTAAGTCGATGAGCTCCTTTTAATAGACTATTACTTTGTCTCATCTGTTAACAGTAGTCAAAACCATTTTTTTTTCTATGGCGTTCTCTTTTATTTATATAATATCAATACCAATTATGATATTGTTTGGACTTATTCATATTTATAACTAAATAATCAGGCAATTAATTATCAATTATTGATTAGGTTGTCACCGTCAAGTTGATAAAAAAATTGGGGCATGCTCTTGTTATTCTTAAAAGATCTTCACTCACTAAACACAAAACACTTTACTCACTAAACACAAACACTTCACTCGACAAGATACAAACACTTTAATACACAAGACACAAACACTTTACTCACAAGACACAAACACTTTACTCACAACACACACACACTTTACTCACAGGACACAAACACTTTACTCACAGGACACAAACACTTTACTCACAAGACACAAACACTTTACTCACAGGACACAAACACTTTACTCACAAGACACAAACACTTTACTCACAAGACACAAACACTTTACTCACAAGACACAAACACTTTACTCACAAGACACAAACACTTTACTCACAAGACACAAACACTTTACTCACAAGACACAAACACTTTACTCACAAGACACAAACACTTTACTCACAAGACACAAACACTTTACTCACAAGACACAAACACTTTGCTCACAAGACACAAACACTTTACTCACAAGACACAAACACTTTACTCACAAGACACAAACACTTCACTCACAGGACACAAACACTTTACTCACAGGACACAAACACTTTACACAAACAAAAAGTCGAGGTAGTGGAGATATGTTTATGGTTCATCTAAATCCTTAATTACCTTCCACTAACAAACATTAACTTCACGTTATAGTTTTATTTCTTTTATTTCATATTCATTTTGCCATTTCACTAGTGTTTCTCTCCTTTGTTTTGAGTGGAACAATTCAATTACCAAGATTTTGTTTCTTGTATTGTTTCAATCCTTTTCTCTATTGTTAAAAACCATTCTTTTTTTTTGTTAAAATTAAATTAAACAAAACTTGCTGTGCCCAAATACAAAAAACGGAATATTTTCACCTCAAATCCTCTTAAGAAATGTGTCGCACAAGCAAACGATACATATAAAAAATAAATCAAATTGTATTATTATTGTCGAGAAGTGTTGACACCATACGAGTTTCGGCAACAATAAAGCTGGATACTTCAACAACACCTTGTTTTTAACGTCTCTCAGTTTTACTCATTGTCTAATCAAACGAAAAATTCTAAGAAACACAAGAACGTGTGAAACAAAGGATACATTTTCTTTCATCCTTTTATTTTTAAGCACTTGTAGCCATCAATTTTCTTTTTGTTCTTCTGTTCCTTCTCTCTACTTCATTAGTTTTAATGATATAATGGGAGGTTATTTAAATACTTGTGTTTGTTTAGTTGACTTGATTAAGCCATTTTAAGAAACGTCTTTGTCCATTTATAAAGCTTAAATCTTTCCTTTAATCTTTAGTGTATCTTGTACTGAACTTTTCGAGGAGATGACTCAACCCGTAATAGCGGCATATTTGATAACTTTTTCACTGACCTCAAGTCTTGTAACACAGATGAGTGCGCAAAATGTGACTGAGGCCATTACCCGAAATGTGACACAGACAGGTGCCCAAAATGTGACTGAGGCCATTACCCGAAATGTGACACAGACAGGTGCCCAAAATGTGACTGAGGCAATTACCCGAAGTGTGACACAGATGAGTGCCAAAAATGTGACTGAGGCCATTACCCGAAGTGTGACACAGATGAGTGCCCAAAATGTGACTGAGGCCATTACCCGAAGCGTGACACAGATGAGTGCCCAAAATGTGACTGAGGCCATTACCCGAAGTGTGACACAGATGAGTGCCCAAAATGTGACTGAGGCCATTACCCGAAGTGTGACACAGATGAGTGCCCATAATGTGACAGAGGCAATTACCCGCAGTGTGACACAGACAGGTGCCCAAAATGTGACAGAGGCAATTACGCGAAGTGTGACACATATGAGTGCCCAAAATGTGACTGAGGCCATTACCCGAAGTGTGACACAGATGAGTACCCATAATGTGACAGAGGCAATTACCCGAAGTGTGACACAGACAGGTGCCCAAAATGTGACTGAGGCCATTACCCGAAATGTGACACAGACAGGTGCCCAAAATGTGACTGAGGCCATTACCCGAAGTGTGACACAGATGAGTGCCCAAAATGTGACTGAGTCAATTACCCGAAATGTGACACAGACGAGTGCCCAAAATGTGACAGAGACAATTACCCGAAGTGTGACACAGACGAGTGCCCAAAATGTGACAGAGGCACTTACCAGAAATGTGACACAGACGAGTGCCCAAAATTTTGACAGAGGCAATTACCCGAAATGTGACACATACGAGTGCCCAAAATGTGACAGAGGCAATTACCCGAAGTGGGACACAAACGAGTGCCCAAAATATGACAGAGGCAATCACCCGAAGTGTGACACAGACGAGTGCCCAAAATGTGACAGAAGCAAATGCCCAAAATGTGACGAAGACAAGACCAAAAAATAACATAAATCAGTGCTCAAAATGTGACAAAGATATGTGCCCATAACGTTAAAGAGGTGATTGCAAAATATTGTTTTAATGGGCAGGTCCAAGATTTTTCCAGCGATAGGAAATCTGCAATCCTGCAAAGTGAAACAAACAACAATAGATAATCTTCATAATGTATTCAAATGCAGGAAAATGCATAAGAGTTGAATAGTTGACCTATGTGGTGTGTCAAAGTTGACCTCTGTAGTGTGTCAAAGTTGACCTATGTGGTGTGTCAAAGTTGACCTATGTGGTGTGTCAAAGTTGACCATTGTGGTGTGTCAAAGTTGACCTATGTGGTGTGTCAAAGTTGACCTATGTGGTGTGTCAAAGTGGGCCTATGTGGTGTGTCAAAGTTGACCTATGTGGTGTGTCAAAGTTGACCTATGTGGTGTGTCAAAGTTGACCTATGTGGTGTGTCAAAGTTGACCTATGTGGTGTGTCACAGTTGACCTATGTGGTGTGTCAAAGTGGGCCTATGTGGTGTGTCAAAGTTGACCTATGTGGTGTTATAGTTGACCTATGTGGTGTGTCAAAGTTGACCTATGTGGTGTGTCAAAGTTGACCTATGTGGTGTTTCAGTTGACCTATGTGGTGTGTCACAGTTGACCTATGTGGTTTGTCAAAGTTGACCTATGGGGTGTGTCAATGTTGACCTATGTGGTGTGTCAAAGTTGACCTATGTGGTGTTATAGTTGACCTATGTGGTGTGTCACAGTTGACCTATCTGGTGTTACAGTTGACCTATGTGGTGTTAAAGTTTACCTATGTGGTGTTAAAGTTTACCTATGTGGTGTTAAAGTTGACCTATGTGGTGTGTCAAAGTTGACCTATGTGGTGTGTCACAGTGGACCTATGTGGTGTGTCACAGTTGACCTATGTGGTGTGTCAAAGTTGACCTATGTGGTGTGTCAAAGTTGACATATGTGGTGTGCCAAAGTTGACCTTTGTGGTGTGTCAAAGTTGACCTATGTGGTGTTACAGTTGCCTTATATGGTGTCACAGTTTACACATGTGGTGTCACAGTTTATACATGTGGTGTCACACAAGCAGATTAAAACATTTCTGCAAATAAGTGACATCTTGGTATAACATACTAAAATGTAGCGTCCATAGTGGCAAAGGTTTTCATAATTCTTTTTGTAAATATTTAGCTTAATTAGCTTAATTCGCCTCGAGGAGGTAGTCATATACAGCACGACAGAGCTCGTCTCATATCAGATCCCAAACCAAATGTTCAGACATCCCAAAATGGCGCAATTTTATTTCCTTTTTCTTGGGACAACACGCATAATCTGGACAATGGTGATGTAACATTGAAGGGTGAGTTAGAAGCTATGTAGGGGGGGGTGAATCCCCATCATGCCCATAAAGTGATACCAGCACGGGAGATTTAGGTGTGTGCGTGGGAGAAAAGGAATGTTCCTAAAGAATGATCCACTTGGTTCTAACAGAAATTTGAATCGAATACATTATTCAAATGTGGCCGAGATACATCGAAATGTGAGTGATTGGCGACATCAACATCCGGGTAACATGTGTCTACCTTTGGTGGCAAGGAATAACTCGGCCTCAAGGTGTATCTACATTAGGGAGCACAGGAATGTCGATATTTTGTCGCATGGAGTATCGACATTTTGTTGCGAGGTAAGTCTACCTACATTAGTTCAAAGGTGAACATGAGTAATTGAATATTGAACACGAATTGTCAGAAATGATTTTTATCGAGTCCAGGTGGAGTACCCAGAGGCGTCACTAGGTTTGGTGTCACCCGGGGCGGTAGCTCATGGTGTCACCCGGGGCGGTAGCTCATGGTGTCACCCGGGGCGGTAGTTCATGGTGTCACACCCTCATGATTTAACCCATAGAAATCCTCCGAGTTTTCCAGTGCCAAATAACGGGAATATATAGAATTTTACGGTCTGGTGTCACCCCCCTGATGGTGTCACCAGGGGCGGCCCACCCCCTCCGCACCCCCTAGCGACGCCACTGGGAGTACCTCAACCGTTTGAACATTGTTCTTGGTGTCCCTACGAGGGGTGAAAGCAGTGAAACTGTGGAAGTATCGTGTATAAAACTCTTGGTCTATATTATTTACAAACGAAATACTTCATTGAAATATTGAAGAGGACAGAAAGACCTAAAAGTAGGTGCCAGCCCAACCCCTTACCTTCCCCTTCCCCTCCATGGGGGGGGGGGGAGACTTCCTCATCGCTATATAAGAGATGTTTGTGCTCAACAAATCCATTCATAGATCTGTACCAACACCCTCTGTACTAGTCATTCGATCAGTTCGTCAATCAATGGCATCACGTTCCAGTCAAAGTCAAATCAGAGGCGTCCAAACATTGATTATGTTACTCTATGGCGGACTTTTGGTCAATTCGGCCCACATCCGGGGTATTTCGCAACTCCGAGTCTTGGGTAGCGGCTCGGTGGTGGCCCCTGACGTAACTCGATACTATATTCAGACAATGATGTTTCCACCAACCGATCCAGTTGCAGGATGCAATCCATGAAAACGCAGTTTGGAACAAAGGGGCGTTACTCTCCTACAGAGGTAAACGGAGTGCTCAAACCTCCTTGGGTTATCAATAATTTTGTTTGTCGCATTAATTGCCGGTCGTGTCTTTTTTTCATCAAAGAATAATTTTTTATATAAATATTTATATTATTTTTTGGTGGATGGGGGACAGAAAGGAGTTGAGGAGGTATCGGAATCAAGTGTGGCTTTATTTATTGAGGGTATGTTGTGATGTTGTGCTAATGGGGATTTATTAAATAATTGAAATACATTTTTTATTTGTTGAATGTGATGGCTTTTTTAAAAGAAATGATTTTGAGAATTTTATTAAAATATATGTGACATCATGTAAAGTCATTAAGAAGAGAGATTGAACGTAATAAAGAATTTGTTTAAAAAAATAACTAATATTAAAACTAATTCATTTTTCCATCATGTTACAATGTTAGCTATCCTTAACTCGGGGGGGGGGGGGGGGGG
>MUZC01002780.1:542517-569532 GCA_002072015.1 Radix auricularia
GGGGGGGGCAGGTTCAATGGGGAGGATGGAGAACACGGAAATGAGATTGAAGGCCATAGTTTGTGCATCATCTACAACGGGAATATCTTTTATAAGATTCACTCAAATCATTAGCAGCGATTCAGAAATGATATGAACAACTAGGGCAAACATATTATTATCTTATAGCCCGTGCTGATTCCTAAACTGGACATTGAGACAGAGGTGTAGACAAGAAGTAAAAAATTTATTTAACACGATCAATTTTTATTTAGAACATGATTACATGGATCTTGTTGAAGAGTAAGTATTTGGTACACCAGACCTTTTGAAGCGATCACCTTTTTCAACTAGAATTTTCTCCGTTTCTACGTATTTATAAAAAAAATCCACGCAAGTAAAGCTTATGAATACCTCAGTACTTGAGTCAAATAGAATTTTTCAAATTTGGGGCAAAATTGGGTCCTGTCCAGACGTCAAGACATGAAGGACCATAACGGCGACTGTCCTGATGTATCGCGACATAGGGCTACTGTATGGTCAACTGCCACGAGTGACGTCATTGATGAATCCATCTTTATATTTAATGTGCGAATCTTGTGTAGTGTCACATCCTAGATTGGTATGAGTGATACTCAACACTTGGTCCTCTCAGTATTCAAAGTCCTTAAGTCCTCTCATCATTCAAGGTCCTTCAGTCTTCTCAATACTCCAAGTATTTAAGTCCTCTCAATATTCCAAGTCCTTAAGTCCTCTCAATATTCCAAGCACTTAAGTCCTTTCAATATTCCAAGACCTTAAGTCCTCTAACTCCAAATGTCCTCATCGCCAATCCCAACTGCTAGTGAAGTACGCGTGGATGTAAGCAGGACCAATGTATGCCCTTCTCTTTGGTATTTTTAAAGTAAAAGTTTCTGACTTACTGTATTCGTGTTAGTCAGCGTAAGTCTATTTGAAATGACAAGTATGTGTAAAATGAAATGACGTTTTATTTTTTAAAGTATTTGATTGCATCTAGTTGTTGAGTGAGTATTCTCTAGGTCAGTGCTTCTCAAAATGTTTTAGTATGGTGAACCGGCAGCAGTTTTTCCATTGCTCCAGGGACCGATGAACTATTTAACCTGTACTGGCGAGGTAGTGAAATATAATGTATTTTATGTTATTCATTTCATTTTTATGTGTTTATTGCAAAAGCTTTGACATATTCTATATGTTTAATATTAATGACTGCAATTGGCGGAATATAATTATATTTTTCTGTCCTTTCTCAATTTTTTCTGCGGACTGGCAGCGGATGGTCCACGGACTGGAACCGGACCGCGGACCACCACTTTGAGAAGCACTGCTCTTAGTAGTATGTTGTATGACATTTCAAAGGTAAAATTGTTTTAATAACTTGGTAAACTTCATGGCATCTAGTTTGTATAGAGAATTGTATCTAGCAATAAACATGAATTATATTTATTTGGTTAATTTTGTTTTCCATAAAGTAAATTAAGTGATTGATAAATTAAAATATAAGTTAATATGTGTCGTCTAGCTGTTATTACATCTGTACTTGGGAAGTGAAAAATATCTAGTTGCAGGGTGTGTGTGATATCTAGTACAAGTTTATGATCTAGTTGATACAGTGTGTGGCATATGATGACATATATCAGTTAGTTAAGTGAACTGTATCTAGTTGACACAGTGTATGACATATGATGACATTTATCAGTTAGTTAAGTGAACTGTATCTAGTTGACACAGTGTATGACATATGATGACATCTATCAGTTAGTTAAGTGAACTGTATCTAGTTGACACAGTGTATGGCATATGATGACATTTATCAGTTGGTTAAGTACACGACGACGTACTGGAAAGAACTGACGTAACTGCCTGACACCATGTCCAGACCAGGGAGAACCAATCGTCCGGTCGTTACAGTGGACGGCAGTGTGCTGGCCAGCCGACCCAGGGGGTTGCACTTCTCAACGGGTTTTAAAATATTGACAGAATTGTCGAACCACCATCCCGCCAACGCTTGCACCGCTGGAGCGGTCACAATGTTAAGCAAATTGAAAGCTACGTCGTAGGTAGAGAATGCCATCGTCGGCACAATGCAGGTGGGTACGCTCGAGCCGCAAAAACTCTGGCTGGACCCTAGGCACGTGACTGTTGTGTACGATATCATGTAGGTTAAAGACGAACTCCCCACCGTGACTCCGGCGTACGACCAGGTCAGGAACGTGTTGACGGACTTGTCGAAGACGACGTCAATTTTCAGCACCCCGCCTCCAGGTTTGGTTACGGCGTATATGTTGTCGAGGCCTATGAAGAAGTTATCCCCGTCATTGGCGTAGCCCCTGACGTATTCCGACCAGGTTTTGTTGTGGTTCGAACGGCCGTTGTTGCCGGCCAGCAGAAGTCTGTGGGACGTGCCGGTCACCTCGCACGTCACGTTCACCAGCGTTGACAGCTTCATCTCCACGGCGTACCGTCCGGCCGGGTACCTCGCGGCCAGCAGAAATCCACAGTCCACGGGCGCCACGTCACAGAAGAGACCCGTCCACCCCAGCTGGCAGTCACAGGTCCCGGAGGTGTAGTTGTAAGCCCCCCGTGGGCCGCAGGTCACGGTCGCAAACCCGGGCTTCTTGTATACACTGAGGGAACTGGTGTCCGTGGCCCTGCAATTCCCACCAAACCTCAGGTACTGACACGGGTAGTAGAAGTAACAGTTACCTGACGGGTACCTCACCGCACCGGCGCACCAGCTGTAGGAAGTGCACGTTGATAAGCACTCGAGGAAGCTCCGGGTCTGACGTACGTCCATGCACTTGGTCAGCACGAGAGTGTGGTCAAGAGGAGAGTAGCAGCCGTTCTGCTTGTTGTAGAGTACGCTCGGCACTTTGCTTGCCAGGATCTTGAACACAAACAAACACAAACCCCCGAAAATTACAAACATCTTTTGACGACCTCCCATCCTCATGGACGCTGTATAAAAAATATCAAATAGACAAACCATAAATTTGACATAGAAATAGATTTGAAATTTCTATTTAAGAATCTTATACCCGAGCATAGAATCGTATAGGTATTAAGCAAAAAATTTCAGAAATGTTTAAAGTCAAAACAATAAATATTTTTGTTAAATTACATCCTTCTTTAAAACGCTTACGGTTGGACTTAACCGTCTAACTTAAGTGTAGTAGGCAATCACTTAAATAATTTGATGAAAGCGAAACTTTATTGCACTTTACCCTACAAGCTTTCATCGATTCATCATGGTGAATTTAAATTCATCAAGGTCATATTTGACCGCATTTAGGACGTAGTAGTGAGAACTCCCCCTCCCCCCCATCACACACACACACACACTTTTTGACCGGGTGTGAATTGAGTCAAGTGATTCAAGTTAAGGGAATTATTTTTCAAAATCATATACATTTTTCTTTTATTTTCCATTTACATCTTTGGTCATCTCTGGCTAATGGGATAACTTAAACATTTCCCCCAGAGTTAAAGAAAGGTTGAAAAATGGCGGGGGGGGGGATTCTCAGGAGAATCATTCAGGTGAAATAAAACTGTTGTGGATATGATACCAAAAATGACCTGAGATCATGTCAGTACCAACAGCTCTCGTTTTTTTTTATTGTTTGTAATGTACATTAAGTGATATTGTAACCGATAAAAAGTAACTCAATTATTTTTTTTTTTTAAATGTAAATACAATATTCATTTTTCGTTTATTTTCAGTTCAAGTTGATTTAGTTTATATAAAAATGTCATATTATTTTACAACTTTCCCGAAAAGTCTTTTTATATTTTTATTATTTAAGTATATTTTTTTGTAATATTTACTATGTCTTCCCTGGCCTAGTTAGTATCCAATCATTAGCTATCGAAAAGTAAATAATTTTCATACTCTGAACTCTGCTTAACTTCAAATCCAACATAGATTATAGTATGGCCATTGCAACGAAACCTTCAGTATAAATTATTATAAAACATGGCTAGATGGCCAACCCAAAGTAACAAAATTATACAACAAATGTGACGTAAAAGAAACACTTCTTTTAAATCTTAAACATTTTTTAAAAAAAATAAAGTTGACGTAGAGTTTTGCAGATCAGAGCGAAGTGAACACGTCGGATTTTATATTCACAATTAAATATTTTATTAATGTTAATTATCATAAACGTCAATAAGATTATAAAGAAAAATTACATTCTAAAGCACAGTAGTAAAGCAGAATTGTAATTTCACTTACCTTCATGATGTAACTCACCGAATAGTTTTAAAGAGTCGCCTAGATGTTGGAAGCCACCATTAATTATATTGACGTTAAACTGGTCAATAATCAGCCATATATCAATGTCTAACAACATTCGGGGCTGGCACTGGTTGGGAGTGGGGGGGGGGGCGGTGTGAACGAGACAATTAAACAAAGACCTGGCTTGTCCAGGGAGTGGGCTCAGTGATAATACTTTTGTGTTTAAATAATAATAGCCACAGCAATAATACCCTCGTGTTTAAATAATAATAATAGCCACAGCGATAATACCCTTGTGTTTAAATAATAATAATAGCCACAGCAATAATACCCTTGTGTTTAAATAATAATAATAGCCACAGCGATGATACCCTTGTGTTTAAATAATAATAATAGCCAAGGCGATGTTGTCATTCTTAACAATTTTAAGTCAACACAAGACTATGAGGTGCAAACTTATTTTAAATCTATCCAAGATTAAACCAAGCTAAATATATGCGGCTTGGCAATCATACCAATCGATGGCTTATCCATTTTACTTAGAAAAATAAAAAGTCCTGCATATGATTACCAAATTACCTTACAAAAAATAAGAAGACCAGGACTCAAAGAGTGATTAAATGCACATGAGGCGAGGCAAAATGTAGTTTGAGAATGAATCTAGTGATAGGACACAACAGAACTCAGAAGAATCGTTTTGTCTTCAGAGTGTTTCATTTCATGTTGTTGATTAACTTCAAGATAGATTGGATGGTGTAGCAGCATTATCACCCTTGAACTACAAGGAACACATTGAAGTGTTAACCATCGAGTATGCAAGGAATGTTAAATTTCTCAAAAACCTTTCCGTAGTTTATTGCCATTTAAATCCGTATCTTTTTTTTTTTTTTTTTGCATAACAATAAGTTACTAGATTAGATATAGACCTATCACTTATTATCAATCATTTCATTTGGGTCCATCATCCGTATTCCAGTGATTCAAAATTCAGCCCACTGTCAAGACAACGTAGTTATCGTGTAGCATTTAATAAAAATCGTTGAGGACATATTTAGAGTTGACTCTCTGCTGATGACGCTGAAAAAGAAGCGATGAATTGGCTGCACTATTAAGCATGCTTCATTTAACCCAAGACAATCATCCCAAATAATGTTCATCCAAGACCATTGTCTCAATTCCTGGTGGAATTTAGTTTTCACGATGACAACATGCACTTAGAGTCATCTTTTAATTCACTTGGACGAGGCGAAACTTTGCATCATTCCACATTAACTAATAAACAGGAGTGTTAAGTTTTAACGACTGACTTCAGCTTTTTTCAAAAGATTATGTTTGGAGATTATCACAAATATATTACTTACGAGCAAAATACCCGTGCTACGCTACGGGGTAGGCACAATAAGAATAACTTTATTTAGTTTTGGGTCTCAAATTCTCCTTAAAAATGAATGTAAACGCTTTGGAAATTAGAGTAGTGATAAATGAAACCCCTTCTTAATAAAAAAAAATCATGTTAAGCCTGGTCCCTTTTGGAACTCAGGACGTGTTAGCGCATTTTCGTATTATGTATCAGTACTTATGTTAGATATCAGCATTATGTAGTTATCAGTAATTGTGTTTAGATTTTAGACATATTTTTATGAATTTTCTTGTGTAATGAATATACCTGAAAAAAAAATTATTTAAAAGTCATTTCTTGACATTTTAAAATTTTTTATTTTCTCTTTAATCTAACTACAAGTGGTTTGTGGTCACTGAAATAGGACTCATAAATGAAACATTCTAAATTGTAATCAGCTAATCACCCAAATACTCCGTCAATTGTTGTTTGATAGATCGTGGTTGCCAATCTTGGTGAAAGTAGTTGAATGTTGAAGCTTGTTTGGAAAAAGTTTTCAATTTCTGCCCCTGGGCCGCTAAGATCTTGATTGAAGTCACCACAAATGATGACGTAAAACTCTCTAAACTTTTACACATATTCTAATGACGTCAAAAAAAAAACCTAATACTTTTGATAATACTAAGACTTCCGGCAATGGCGGCCGTTGCCTGCGCCAATGTTATCTCTCGATTCCTAATGTTTTTTGGTAGTTTTAACGGGGTTTTTTAACGGATCGAGTAACTGAGTGTTGATGCACAAATGGCAGGTCAGGACATACAAAAAACATATATACATCATGGGTCTAGGACTTATGGTAGCTGAGATCTAGGGTGATGACAGACGGACGGACAAAACGGGTGCAATAGCGCATTCGACTTCTCGAAAATGCGCTAAAAACAACGATATGTGTGTCGAGAAAAATAAAAATATTATTAATTTAAGTATTACCCATCAATTTTGGTATTTCTGCTTTAATGTAGCATCATCATTATCATCCGTGTCATTACAGCCCATATAGGGCCCTGGCTTGCTCTACCACATCCTTCCAGCTACAGCCCATGTAGGGCCCTGGCCTGCTCAACCTCATCCTTCCATTCAGATCAATTGATGGCTTTCTTTCACCATGCTCGAACCCCTTTAATAACGCATGCTATATATTCTACGTGAATAACAAATGTCGTTAACAGTTTTAAAAATCTAACGGGCAAGGCTCACTTTCTTTTCACGTGAATAAAAACATGAAAACAATATCTTTCCACATGATTCCTTTGGTTCTTAGAAATTGCTCGCTAAACACCCATTTCATTTATAGTCTAAGCATGAAATTCGTTCAAGACGAATAGGATATTTTTAGCCAGATAATATTTGTGAATATTGTGGCTTGGGGAGAGTTGAAAATATGGTTTATTTGTTTTCAAGGCTCATGTTCCTTTAACGTGAATAAAAACATAAGAACAATGCAGCTTTTTAAGAAAATGGTGAGAAATTGATCTCCTTATAAATGTATTGGTCAATCATTATATATTCCCGCACATTTTTTCTAATAGTAACAATTCACTTTATATCAATCTTTATTTCCGTTGTATACTATTCATCTAATAAACTCAAAACAGCTTGGCACAAAATGAGTTGTTGTCAGTGTGTTTTTTTTTACATAACACGCACTTTCTTATGCTAGATTCTATTTATAAGTCGTAATACCCGTGATATTTCTTTACACTTGATATATTTACACTTTAAAGAACAGTTTTTACCCGAAGCGTATGTCATGCAACCGCATCGTTCGAGAAATGTACCCAATTTTTTTAAAATGGATATTTCATCATTCTTAGAGTAAAATACATGTTTTAAGATTACTTTTTTCATGGGAAAAGCTCTCCAAAACATTATTTCTAGACTAAGCATGGCCTTAGTCAAATAATAGGATGCGTCAGATATTAATTATGTGAATATTGATGCTAAATTAAGGTATGTATGAGTTAATTTGTTTTAAAGTAACACCTTAAATCGCAAGGTTTGAGCTGAAAATGTACCCTGCTGGTTTACTTTAGTTGTGCAAAAAGTATTTTCTATTTGTTGGTTGGACACTTCGACCCCGGGCGATTCCACCCCGAACGGTTTGACCCTGGCAGTTCGACCACAGGGCGTTTTGTCCCCAGGTCGTTTTGACTCTGGTCGGTTCGACCACGGACGGTTCGACCCCGGTCGATTCGATCCCGGGCGATTCGATCCCGGGCGATTCGATCCCGGACAGTTCCACCACGGGACTTTTCGACCCTAGGGCGTTTCGACCCCGGACGTTTCGACCCTTTTGTTTCTAAACTGATTTTTTTTTCATTTATAATGTTCCACTTTATTACTATTATTATTTTAAATTAATTTTTGGTATATTATGAATTAGAAATTAAAAACAGAATTTCAACTAATATCCCAAACACACTTAAAAAGGACCTAAGTTAAATTGGGTTTTAAAGATGTATATATTAAAGTAGCTCAAAGATTTTCACTGTGATAACAAAAATAAATGATTTTTTAAAATAAAAAAATGTCGATAAGCTGAACAATGCACCTCGCAGGCGTTGGAACCATTACAAACGCGCGCCCTTCAATTTACTTCTTGTGTTACTTAACAAAAAGCACCCTTCAAATAGTCTACAAAGTTGCTCCTCTATAAAAAAAAAATTACATTTACTCTATTTAACACCACTCTTACAACAGTGTATAAACGCTTATACACGATCAATTTTATTCTTTAAAATCCCTGAGCGTTTACTTTCAATACGAATTTCCTTATTGTCAGTTTATAATGAAATCGATCCAAAACACTTACTTGTATTAAGTAAACACCTAAGAGAAATACATCTTCCTTCTAACAAATATTTGCAATTGTTTTTATGATAAATAACTTGTTAAATGATTCAAAAGCGGTTCCGTGTTAATTTTTCTATTAAGAAATTTCATTTTCTGTAATTTTGACTTGTTATACGCCCGTATAATATTTGCCTCCATCCGATTAAATACGTAGATGTATAAAATCTTATATTAAAATGTAAAAATGGTATTTCGTCTGCAATTAAATAATTTCTTCACATTTATTTCTATAGTTCTTTAACAGTGACTAAGAGAAATTAGTTCGACCCATCTTCGTGTGATTTTATTATTGTAAAATACAATTTAAAATTTTTAGAAAGGTTCCATTTTCTTTAAAAATAAATATGTGCCAATTAGCCTCAATCTTATCCAACTACATATTATAACTGTAAATAATGCACTTTCAATAGCGACTATAAGTTCTTTTCACTGTTTATTTTCCATTGTGGCAATTCATGCTAGTAATCGTCCAACTAATGCGCAAGGGCTAAATTCTTCTTAAATGAAACATAAAGTAAATCCATCTCTAAAAAATTAATGGAGATTGATCTTCTCATTAACAGTTTTTTTAAGTCACATTCAATGACTTTCCGTTATCTTTTATTCAAGCACCCACGAAGATCGCATCAGCAGAAACTTGTGTTCATAAAATTAACGGATTTTTTCATAATCCAGTGCATAATTTTAACTATACATAAACCATTGCGTGGTAACGTCTTTTCAATATTCAATTTCACTTTTAGAAATATATGAAATAAATCGTTATTTCACAACTAATACAAACACACAGTCACACGCACACACAGACGCACATACACACACACATGAACACACTCGCACACATGCTTATTCACACACTCGGATTATAATCAACATAAAAAGTAACATCAAATAAATTAATATAATAAAAGCTTCATGACGCCACTTCATTTTTTTTACGGCGCGCAAAACCACACGCTCTGTTTATATCAAAACCAAAATCATTATGATTTTACGTCTATATTTTCAATTTTAAAAAAGTAATCCAGAGTTGCGGGACATAGGGGATTCACACACACACTGACTGACGGACGGAAATGCGCCTTAGCGCATTATATAATAGATATTATATTATACGTATTTTTTATTTTCATATCTTAGTCATGCATGGATTGAATATTATTTCAAACGAAGTTTTTTTTTTAAATAGTCAAGATAAACAAATGGGTAAAAGTCTGAGCTATGTTTATTTTTACCATATTTGTGATTATGAAAACAGATGTCCGTGGTTTTGTAATCAATTTGGACAAATTCCTGGAGCCCCCATACGCTCATACCACCAGTTCTTATAACATAACTGTCTCATTCGTATATACCACCTGTACTTATCTACCACCTGTACTTATATACCATCTGTATTTATATACCACCTGTACTTATCTACCACCTGTACTTATATACCATCTGTATTTATATACCATCTGTATTTATATACCACCTGTACTTATATACCATCTGTATTTATATACCATCTGTATTTATATACCACCTGTACTTATATATCATCTGTATTTATATACCATCTGTATTTATATACCATCTGTACTTATATACCACATGTACTTATATACCATCTGTATTTATATACCACCAATACTTATATTATACCTGTACTTATATACCACCAATACTTATATACCACATGTACTTTTTCCACATGTAATTACCTACCAACTGTTTTTATATACCACCTGTATTTATATACCACTTGTACCTATATACCACCTGTATTTATATACCACCTGTATTTATATATATACCACCTGAATTTATAAACCACCTGAACTTATATACCATCTGTATTTATATACCACCATTACTTATATACCACCTGTATTTATATACCACATGTATTTATATATATACCACCTGAATTTATAAACCACCTGAACTTATATACCACCTGTATTTATATACCACCATTACTTATATACCACTTGTATTTATATACCACCATTACTTATATACCACCTGTATTTATATACCACCATTACTTATATACCACCTGTATTAATATACCACCATTACTTATATACTACCTGTACTTATATATCACCTGTACTTATATACCACCATTACTTATATACCACCTGTACCTATATACCACCTGTACTTATATACCACCTGTACTTATATACCTCCTGTACACCACCTGTACTCATATACCACGCGTATCTATGGTGTTCCACCTCATTCCCTCACTCACTCATAAATCAGGCAATCACATTTTGTTGTGTTCGGGCCACTTTTTTCAACCACTCATCATAACAGCTGGTAAGGGGTTTTCAGTACCTTTACTAATGGATTAATCTCGTCATTGGTATGCATGCCTTATGTTTTATTATAGTAACGGTGTTTTAGTTAAACAGTATCTGGTGCAGTTGATAGCTTTACTTTGGTTGATTGCGCAAGAGAATGCAATGTTAATATGCATGGATACCTTGTTCATTCGGTTGCAGGGCCAAAGGGTCAGGTTCTTAAACATGCTCAGCTAAAGATAAATTACCAGCTGTCAATCATTTATTAAAGTTTTCTGGTTTCAAGGCTATCCACATCGTTTTTATCCGCTGAGATGTTCTCAAATGTTAAGGTCCGCAGGTTCTCAAACGTTGAGGTAAGCTGGTCCTCAAAATTTGGGGTCTGCTGGTTCTCAAACGTTGAGGTTCGATGGCTCCCGAATGCCTAGATCCGCAGACTCACACCCTTTGTCTCATTTCCCATTCATACTCGTACAATAACTGGAAATTTGACCCACAGTTGACCAAAAATAATACAATGAAGCGCCCATTTTAGTGTACCTTGGCTCACTCTATGACATTATGTGTTGACGTGATTCGTTCTCTTTTCCTCATATCGGTTCTAATCAGAACCTGAATAGCTATTCTAGTATTGAATTTTGCTTGCCCTGAAATGGTTGGTTTATATTTGTAATAATAAGCATTAAATGTTTGTGTCACTTTTATTGCATTAGTATAATTGAGTGTATTCTATAATCAAAGATATAATGATTAATTACAGAAGTATTTTGCTGTAGGAAACGGATTCATAATTCATATTGTATACTTTCTAATTATTGATACTAGCCAGTAAAATAAATGAAAGAGAGCTGTAGGAGACCACTTGACCAACAAAGAGATCGCAGAGGTTTAGTTAGTAGTATTCCTAATACTAGACTAGCCTTGGTCGAACTTTTAAAAATTAAAAAGAATTGTAATATATGGAGGAGGCTCGTAGCTCTAATGGACCATCTTTTTCTTTTTTTATGTAAAAAAAAAATGTTGCTATGATATTCACAGTCGATAAAATATATTTTTCTTCATTAAAGAGTAAAATAATAAGACTTTTTTTTTTACAAAAAATCAACAACATTATTTCGTAGGTTTTAAATTTCATGTCAGTAAAATTTTTGTAACTGGCGAAATTATTGAGCCAGATATGTTTCAAATCTTTATACATCCTTATGATATATATGTTAACTTTTTAATTCACGTTTTATTGTTCTTTAACTTCGTGACGAAATCCTATAATTCACTTAAAGTTTTACGGGAAAATTCAGCCTCTCAATTTACTTATAAAAATACATTGACACGTGCTGAAATGACTTCATGTACACTCCATTTTGCGTGTCAAGACCAGGCAAAATTAACTTTCCTTTGTTGGTGTTAGCCGGCAACTCACTCGGCATTCTACCCAGAGGGTTGCAGATCAGGTTGGTCCCGTACAGGAGGTTTGTGTCTTGAAACCACCAGCCAGCGTCTGCCGTCTTGGCCAAGTCGTCGAGCAAATCCTGGTCATGATCTTGGTCAATGGTTGAAAACGAAACACTAGGAGTGAGGCATTTAGGTAGGCTGTTAGCACAGAAACTAGCCGAGGACCCGTGACACTGCATGTTCACGAATAAGCTGATGGAGTAGAGAAACTGGGAGCTCGTGATGTACACGCCCTGGTAGTCCCAGGTCAGGTAGTGCGAGCTGTTCCCGAAATTGACCTCAATTCGCAGCGTGTTGGTGATCTGGTTAACGACGTGGTGCATGTTGTCGAGCCCCAACCAGAAGTTGTTGTCGTCGATGGTGTAGCCGCGAACGTAGTCCTGCCAGCTCCTGTTGTGGTAGGATCTCCCGTCGTTCTTGAAGGCGTAGAGCCTGTATTCGCCTTGCGAATCGTCACAAAGAGTCCTCACGGTATTCGAGAGGCGGAGGTCGATCCAGAATGACCCGGAAGTCTTCGCGTCCTCGCAGGTTCTGGCCGCGGTGTCGCAGTAAACGCCGGACCATCCGGACTTGCAGCTGCACGTCTGGTTGGCGGGGTTGTACGTCCCTCCAGCCCCGCAGCCCGTTATGACGGAGACGTTTCCCGGCTTCCGGTAAACTTTGACCTTTTCGGTGTCCCCTGGTTTGCACGCGCTGCCTAGTTTGAGGTAGCTACACGGACTGTAGTAGTAGCATTTGGCATTGGCGTCCTTGACGACACCTCTGCACCATTCGTTGGCGCTGCACAGACTTACACAGTGCAGAAAACTGCGCAGTTCTCGTGGGTCCATGCAATTGGCCTTGACGAGAGAAGAGTTGGCAGGGGCGTAGCAGCCAGTCTCCCTTGAGTAGTTGTGATAAAACGTGGTGTCTCCGTGAATACCTACGATCAAGGATACCATCCAGTGAAGTGGTAGGTTTTTGTGAAACATTTTCTGAAAGTAAAAAAAAAAAAAATTCTAATATTTGATGAAATTTATCTTCAATAATTGACAATTATTTTAAATTTGTCATATTTAGTCAATTTACACTTCAAAAAAAATATTTCCCCAATATGCATCAACTTTTTAAAAAAAGAGACGTGGCGATTAAAATAGACGTAGAGGATTCGTTTTGGAGTTATAGAGTTGGGAAATACACGTGATTTTCTTTTTAAAATTATTGTTTATGAAAATTTAATGAATGATAAATAGATGCTTTATTTTATTTTTGTCAAACAAGTTTTTATTTACTTTTATTTTTCATAGGAGACTTCTACATTTTTAACCAAAGCTATCAAATTATTACAATTAAAGTCAATAAAGCTTTGTATACGGTTGTGAAAAATAGCTTGAAATGTATATTCCCACTCATGTTCAAAATTAAGCCTTTTGACCTTTGACCTATTTGTTCATGCTGGGTGTACGTGTGTTAGCGTTTGCGTGTATGTGCCTGTCTACCTGTCTGTGATCCTGATAAATTTGGGCCCAAGAGGAGCACAACACTCTTCAAGATTTTGAATTGTTCCGTATTAATGTACCCTTTAAGCTCCGCTACTGCGCGGCCGCGCAGCATGTAGTTTAGAATTACCCATCAGAAAATTGTGTAAGATATAGTAAAGAAAAATGGATGATGTGCGACTTTGCACACAAATTTTTTGTGGACTTTACTTTGCACGTGAACCAAGTAACTTTATAGGGAATATTTGCTCTGTTACGATACAATAGAACCACTGAGACGTTACTAGCGACACATTGTCATACTGTGTCTTCAAAGTTACATTCACTGAGTTCTTACAGTAAATTTTAAGTGTAAAAATAAAAAGTAGCTTCTTATTGTCATATAATATAACAGGCTAGAGTAACACTACCATTTCTAAAACTAAATCTCTATATTTTATTTATACTTCTATTTTTTTCCTCTTCTTTGTTTTAAATTTACTTTTTCCCCCGAAAAAAATGGACCAAAAAAGGGAAAAAAAACAAACATCAGAAACGAAATTGAAAAAAAAAAATCAATCTCGAGTTCAACAAAAATCCATAATTTATTTCTGAGAAATCGGTCAAAGAAGGCGACTAATAAATCTTTTTTTTTTCTTTACCAAATATATCTTTTATAAAAATGTACTTATATTCCTGTCATTTTTTCATTTTTCATATATATCCGGCATCCTTCCGTCTCGCGAGACGATGGTGCATCACCGTTGGGTTGGGTTGCATTTTCTCGAGTGGCTGTGCAGTCCTATCCTTGAGTGACAGTCTTTGCCACAGTTTTTACACACGAGTTCTGTTTTTCATATAGATATATACATACATATATAATATATTTCTATCTGTAGCAATCTTTAAAAGAAAACACTGACCATATTAGCTGATTTATTTAAAGCTCTGACAGCAAATGAATTCACGATTCTTGCGGCTCAGGTTTTATATTAAATCCATTAAATCATTGTTTAAAGATTGTTTCATTGAGGCTTGCAATTTTATACTCTTTGAGAACCCCGACAGTGTTGAAAAGGGGAAAAAACAAAGATTTCCCCTTACTTTTGACATACGAAATATCAATACTTGTTTCCCCTTTTAATAAGATTTCCCAGCCTAGTTACAAAGCAAGGATTTATGTTTTTAAACATTCTAATGCATTGGATAATGTAACATTATTTAAAAATCAATAGCATACCATAAGTATTTATACGCATCAAGTATTGTCACAACTTGTTTTAAAACACGCATTAATGTCACATATGATTTTTAAATGGAATATTAGTTTATATCCAATAAATAAACTGTAAAAATTTCACAAGAAATCAGATTTGGACTTCTGTATCGGAATCTTCCTACAATTAAAAACAACTTAAATTAGCATCTAGTAATTGGTGCCATCGTCCTCCGTGTGAGAATAAACAGACCGCTACAGTAACCTGTTTGCCGTGATTTGATGAGATGGATGCGGACACCCGCGTGAGTGACCCTAAAACCAAGTCCGACTTCTGTGCACTAGATGGTCTATTAGTGGCTGGAAAACTGTCATTTCAATTCAATACATTTTTATCGAAACGTGCCGTATCCCGCCTCTCTCATTTGTAGCCCACGTTTTCTCAGTCTGATACATTTGGCTAAACGGTTTTTTAAAAACTTCTCTCTCTCCCTCCCTCTCTCTCTCTCTCTCTCTCCCTCCCTCTCTCTCTCTCAACCATAAACCATATCAGCTCGATCATTATTCTCTTAGTAAAAAAAAAATTAGAAATTCAGCGGCGTCTCTAAACCTTATTCACTTGCATCTTCTGTTGTTAAGTAGCAACGTTATTGAACAAATAGCCGACTTATCATCAGAAGATGAAATAAGCGAACACGTATCTCGACAAATTTTTTGCTCTTGACAACAAAGTTCTCTGTTAACAAGTGGCGCTGCTACGTAATTTAAAATCATTTTTTGCGTTTTTCATTTAGCTACACACACACCCTCATGCCACTCCCCACCGAGCCACACCTCCACCAAGAAACACCCCCACTATGCCATACCCCCACCAATTCACAGCCCCACCATGCCACATCTTCACCGAGCCACATCCTCACCATGCTAAACCTCCCCAAGTCAGTCCCCCAACATGCCTCACATCCACCAAGCCACACTGTCAAGGGTATGAGAATCACTGTGGGTGAATGTATCTTGACTAAGTGAACACGAGTTCACGGGGATGATTGTTTGTGAACTCTGATCACATGGGCGTATGGGGAGAGGACAAGAGAGAGGTGATTCGAGGGGCAGTCGAGACCACTTGTATAAAGAGACCAGGTCTGACAGTGGTCAGTGAGGGAGAAAGAGACTGAAGCTTCGGCCGGGTCAGTCAGTTTGAACCGAGAGCTTATATTTTGAGTTTATGTGCCCGGAGTTGTGTGTAGAGAGCCCTGACGCTGTGCCGTACCTGTACTGAGAGGCAGGGAGATAGTGTAAATATATTACGAGTTGTATACTGGAGTTGTATAAACTTTTATATAGACTGTCCTATTAGCACTCGCCAGTTCCTCGACGGAATAAAAATTGCATTGTTTCACCAAGAATTGTGTCCTTTTATGTGTACGAGTTGACAGCGGAGAGCAAGGCAAAACCTTAGAGTACGAGACCTGACACACACACCTCCACCAGACCACACCCCACCAAGCCACACCTCCACTAAACTAAACCCCCACCAAGCCACACCCCCACCAAGCCACACCCCCACCAAACCACACCCTACCAAGCCACACGCCCGGCATGCCATACTCCCACCAAGCCACACCCTCACTATGCTACACTTCCATCAAGGCCTACATCCACCAAGCCTTACCCTCACTAAGCCACATAACCAACAAGTCACTTCTCCTCCAAGGCACTCCCCCACCGAGGCACACCTCCACTAAACTAAACCCCCACCAAGCCACACCCCCACCAAACCACACCCTACCAAGCCACACGCCCGGCATGCCATACCCCCAACAAGCCAAACCCCCACCAAGCCACACCCTCACTATGCTATACTTCCATCAAGGCCTACATCCACCAAGCCTTACCCTCACTAAGCCACATAACCAACAAGTCACTTCTCCTCCAAGGCACTCCCCCACCGAGGCACACCTCCACCGAGCTGCTCCGTAACCAAATGAATACGCCTCTACCAACGACTCTCCCCCATCCATCATTGTGGATTAACCCTATGATTTCCTCCCTGACTTTCGTTATCACGTGTGTTGACGATAACGGGAGACGATATTTAAATATCTTTCATCGGCTCCCACAGCGAGAAAAACATGATTAACTTTAGGGCACAAGTCAACAGTCCTCATATCAAAACGTTAATCATATACGTCACTTTCATTTCAGCGGTTCCCTAAAGTCGATTCACTAAAGGCGTAATGTAAAGGGATTGAGGAGGCTATCGGCTATAGTTTGAGTTCTTTGTATCCCCGATCCTTCATTATTGTCAATTCTCTACCAGTACCAGCTATCCATTTCCCCATCATACACACACAGAGTTTTCACCGTCTCACTCTTCTGTCATGACACCTCTATACCTATATCGCTTCCTCGTTTTAGCTACTCTTTTCCTTTTATTATAATAAAATCCCACATTTTCTTAAACGCTCTTACATTTAACCGTTCTTACATTAAAAGTACACTGGTCGCACTTGAAGTCTGCCTCTTGGTGGGAGACGTTGATTGGGCCGTGAGCCAGAAAGCCATGGCTCCTGATAATCTTTTGAGAAGCTGTGCCAACCACCAGTGGGCATGTCAAATGCCAAATCTATTTAAGCCGATTGCCTTGCATTGCTGCTTAGGATCACTGATAGTGGCGCCACCTAATCTTTTTTTTTTTTTAATAAAACACATGACTGATTGTATGTGGAAAATATTTTATTAACACTTTTCTCCATATTTTATTTTTTAATGTTGTTAGTTGTTGTTACACTGCAGAGATTAATAATAGTGATGCGACATTTCAGAAGAAAAATTAGCGACCCCTCTTAAATCATTTGTCCAAAAAAATTAACTTGAGGAAATATATTTTTAAAAACAACAACAAAACATTGTATTACTATCAGATCATGATATATTGTATAATTATTTAGTGGATTAATTTATTTTTGCCTGGATATTAGAGTATGATGTGTTCAATAATTTTGAATGTTCTAGACTCAAAATTTAACTTTATTAGTTACAAGTTTGTCAAAAACCAGAAGCTCTTTAGAGGGCGACCACAGCAGTTTGTGGGAACTTGGGGAATCATGAGGGGTGTAAATGTAGGCTTATAAATGTAGAGAATCTCCTTTTGATCAATTTTTAAACTACTTTCTCGTAAGCTAACGAGCTTAAATTTTGAAGTTAAATGGAAAAGACGTAAACAAGGTAAGGGTTAGCCTGACCGGATGTAACAAAACAGCGAACTTTTTTTTTTATTTTATTTATTTTTTTTTTTTTTTTCGTTTTATTTGTGTATTGTATGTTCGTTGAAAAAGGCTCTTTGCCGAAACGTTCGCTGTTTTGTTATGTCTGGTTAGGCTAACCCTTACCTTGTTTAGCCTACGTCTTTTCCATTTAATTTTTTATAAGCCTGATTGCAGTCCTACCCCTCATTTTGTTTATTAAATTTTGATGGCAGACTCATGCCAATGATAGAAATGATGTAATCAAAATTTCAGATAGATCGAACGTAATTGAATTATTCAATTTTTACATTATTTTATTTATCTCTATGCATCATTTTCATTTTTGAGAAGGTAGTGAGTATATTCTCGTCAGGACGACCCAATATGCGGCTGCATACGCGCTCGTTCACTTCAGGTTATTGCTATTCTTGGTAACATTTTTTTATAAGGTTAAAAGTTTCAAAGTTGATTGTGGCTGTGTGGTCGTGTTGATAGTAGGATAATACGCTACATCGTAGGTCCGGGATTCGATTTCTTATTGATGCCTATTTTTTTTTTCAAACAATACTAGATCTACATGAATTGATAATGAATAAGATTTTTTTTTTTTAATGGTTTGTTTTGATGTTAGGTTTAGGGATAGACTTTAGGGTTACGTTAAGTGATAGTTATTAGGGTTTGGGTTAGGTTTAGTGATAGTTTTTAGGGTTTGGGTTAGGTTTAGTGATAGCTTTTAGGGTTTGGGTTAGGTTTAGTGATAGTTTTTAGGGTTGGGTTAGGTTTAGTGATAGTTTTTAGGGTTTTGGGTTAGGTTTAGTGATAGATTTTAGAGATTGTTTGAGTGCACATATAGAATCGGAGGTTCAATGAAAGGCGCAGTGAATACTTGTAACTCTTCAATTTTATAAACATCATTTTATAAACAATGTTACTAAGAATAGCAATAACCGGAAGTGGACGAGCGCGTATGCAGCCGCATATTGGGTCGTCCTGACGAGGCGATACTCACTACCTTTTGGGATAGAGTGTCGTGGTGCGTTTTATGTTCAACAACCTTTCCTGTCGCGCAATAAGGTGCGCATTATATTGACAATACGTTTTAAAAATATATTCACTATCGATGTGCTTTATATTAAACACGTTTTACAAGACCGTAGAATTTTGTATTTTCGGATTGTTTTTTCCTGCGTATTATAATGAAAATCCTTATAGTTATGTCTCGTACATAAAGGATTTATAGTCAAAAACTTAGCTTTTTAGGGGTTTTTTAAAATTCTACTCTCATTATTTCAGCGTAGATCTACAGTTGTCTAATTTAATTTTGTAAGAAATGTTTGAGAAACATTTCTGCTTCAACACTAAGTTGCACCATGGTAACCAAAACTAATTGGAAATTTCCCAATTTTCTTTCCACTGCTCAATACGTGCACCGTAAGATTAACAAACACGCAAGCTATTTGTTTGTGTTTTTTGCGTTTACACGTGTTACTATACATCAGATGAAACTGGTCTGGGTGGAGTTGAGGGGTTTTTTGTGGTGGGGATTTGTTGACCAGTTGATTGGAGCTTTTTAGACAACCTGATCATGTGAACGTTTTCAAGGGAGAGAAAACCTATTGTGTCCACTAGTTTGCTTGTTTGTTTTCATCTGGAGTATCTGGGGCTAAAAGTATTGTAATGTAAATAACTTGAAATTACGATTGGTTCCATAGCATGAATGTATATTTTAAACCATTTATTATGTTCGGCTTTCTTATTTTATCTTGTATATTACAGACTCCCCTCTTTACAGAAGATTACTGCGTCCTATTCTTTTACATGGTTTAAGTATAATCTAGCATTTTGTTGCATTTTGTTTTGAGTGTTGAAAGTGTGTTGTTTTCCTGATTATTTCAGGCAACCCATTGCACGCCCAAACTCGGGACGCGAAAAAAAAAAAAAGCATTTGTATGTGTTGAATATTTCATTTTGAAAAAGAAAAAAGTGTTTTTAATCTGGGTCTTATATACCATTACTTTTGTGTTGTATTTTCAAGCTAGAATGTATGTGTTACGTAATATTGCAACTTTACTCTTTGTTCATCTTTCCTTTACCTTTTTCAAGATTCTTAATGATTTAACTGTTTGTGTAACGCTCGTCAATTCTGAATATTCCACAGTAATGAATAGTGCAGCTCTTTTTTAAAATTCGTTTTAAAACATTTTTAGCGCATTTTCGAGAAGTCGAATGCGCTATTGCACCCGTTTTGTCCGTCCGTCCGTCCGTCCGTCATCACCCTTGATCACAGCATCCATAAGTCCTTGACCCATGATGTATATATGTTTTTTGTATGTCCTGACCTGCCATTTGTGCATCAACACTCAGTTTCTCGATCCGTTAAAAAACCCCGTTAAAACTACCAAAAAACTTTGCGAATCGAGAGGTAACACTGGCGCAGGGAACGGCCGCCATTGCCGGAAGTCGAATACACAGTTTTTCAAGCATTGAAGAGTGGTGCGAAAGGGTGCAAAAGAATTAGTTTTTTTTTTAGTTGACGTCATTAGAATATGTGTAAAAGTTTAGAGAGTTTTACGTCATCATTTGTGGTGACTTGTAGTTAGATTAAATAGAAAATATTTTTTTTTTAAATGTAAAGAAATGACTTTTAAATTTAAAAAAATGTCAGGTATATTCATTACACAAGAAAATTCATAAAAATATGTCTAAAATCTAAACACAATTACTGATAACTACATAATGCTGATATCTAACATAAGTACTGATACATAATACGAAAATGCGCTAACACGTCCTGAGTTCCAATAGGGACCAGGCTTAACATGAATTTTTTTTCATTATGTAGGTAGGGCCCATACTGAAGATGCATATTCAAGGACATTGCCTTGCGGAAGTCCTGAGTTTACAGTTATTGGTGTTATTTTGAGTCCATTAATTATTAAAGTTTGTTGAATGTCTATTTTACTCCAACTATGTAACAGCAATCAGTTTTTACGAAAAAATGCTAAAAATTAAATTTGATAAATTGTACATATTAAATATTTGACAAGGTTCGGTAACAAATATTTCAATTCATTTTGATACTATATGAAATTCTTCCTTCGTGATGTCTTTCGTATTTTTCAGCTTGGGAATTTATATTACGATGGAAGGTATACAGCGTTAACTTTATCAAGCAGACGTGGTATATGATCCATGGTCCAACAATACTACTGGTTTTTACAAAACCAAAGCCGTCAAGTGTAAAAACGAGAACAATTGAAATTGGGGATTTAAATAAACAAATCAAATCACAATTTTATAAGGTACTGAGGCTGAGGCCAGAAACATGTAACGATGCCAACTATAGTCGATAAGAAAAAATATTTTTCTACCCATAAACCCATTGTGACGTAAGATGTCTTTTTGTTTACGCAATCAGCAATATCTCCCCATTAAACACAGACTCTCTCAAACCAATCGTCTCGTTGTTCGCACAGAAAGGAACGCTTGACTTGTAAACATGAAGTGATGTCAGACCAAAGCTAAAATCACAACAACCAAAGAAAAAAACCATTCGATTTGACGAATTCAAATATTGTGTTTGCTCCGACATAAAAAACACATTGTAGAAGTCAAATATTTCAGATAATGGCAGTGATTGATCGGTTTCACGGCGACTCACTCCGACACTCGTTGAAATAATACTCCAGTTTTATCAGCCAGTGGTGGCTGGTGAACCTGTGAATCGATAAAAACTAAATTCAGATTTGTTAGTTATTAAATATAAGACCTAAATTAGATCTCCTTGGCAATTTAATCGTTAGCTTTCTCTCAGGTGTCATGGGGATCTTAAACGCTTCTGTAAAGATATTTGAGATCCTCTGTACAATAATTACACGTGGTTGTCGAGTGGTAGCGCGCTCGACTGGCGTACCGTTGGTCACGAGTTCGAATCCATGCGAAGGCGAGGATTTGTTCCCGGGGCCTAAGGAGTCCCCGATTCACCCAGCTCTGAATGGGTACCTAACTAGTTAGGCGGCTTGGGTAATGCATGGAACCCTTATAGCCGTGGCCTGTGACCGCTGCTTCACTTGCCTAAAGATAATCTGTCATGGTCTGTGGACGCAATTATCTTCCGCATTGAATAAGATAAGACACACGCTTTTATTTAACTAGCTCTGTCTGTCCCTCTGAGTTTAAATCTTGTCATCAATTTTGCATCCACTTTCAGTGGTTCGCTGGTGCTGAAATTGTGCATACAAATCGATTTTTTGAAGTTTATACTATACTTGAATCAATGATGATAATTTAGTAATAATCGATTTATTAGTTTAATTAGATAATGCTGGCATTGTTATATTGGTATCTCATCTTATCATGTAATATACTCGGGGCTAGGTACTCGTGATACAGTGTATTTATTATCCTTCAATAGATAAGTTCTTCCTCGACAAATTGTAAAAAACAATTCAAATTAACTAAACTTTTACTATTCTTTTTGTTTCTTTTCATTTTGTGTGTGTGTCCCATAACCTCGTGGTCTCGGGGTGTTCTAATGTTTCCATTAGAACTTTCTCGGGGCTTTGTAGACCTTGGCGGCGCCCATCACCTCTCCAGGTCGGCGGAGGACTTTTTAGCACTAGTCATTCATTAACGTTTTTTATTGTGGTTTTAACGTGGGCTAGATCCCACGCCCTTCAGCTTGTGAGGCGAGCGCACTATTGACTTCGCTGCAAACTAATTGGTAATCATAAATATTTAGTAATTAATTTTGAATATGAAATTCAAGCTTGGAGTAGTGCAAAGATTGTATAATATATTATATTTAAAATATCCTGAGCCCTGAGCGCCCTGCTTTTTACTATGAAAACCGATTATTTTTCTTTGCTTGTTCATTTTAAATATTATAATTATTGCTTCTGATCCCGAGAAAGATATGAAAATAAAACAAATCTTGGGGAATAAAATTTTTATTTGTATTTCAAGATTAACTCTGTAGAAAAGTTTATGCATGGGAATACTGCTCATTGAACGACGCTATTTAAAAAAAAAAAAGTATGAGAAAATGTAACTTCATGACGTCATTGGAAGTGAGTCACGTACTAAAGGCGTGCCAGTAGCGTTTGTTTAGCTATTTAAACGTTACTTAACTTGCTCTGACGTATCGAAGAGCATCTATTGCAATGGTCACCAACTTATACCCTTGGGCTGGATCCGGTCCTCGATATCGGTTTAACATATTCGGTAATGGCACATGGATTTGATTTTTTTTCCTTAAAATATGGATTGAAAAGCATTGTAATACCTTGGAAATATTGATTTGTATGTGTAAAAATCTTCACAAGTGCGAAGATCTCCTAGCTATCACGTGCCTTAAAAATAAATAATTTTATCTAGATTTTACTTACATCTTTAAAGTTAAGGGTCCACGAACAATATGTTGATAACCCGGGGTTGCCATAATTACATCTTAAGTGATCTGAGAGGTAACGTTTGTAATGAGTTGATCAAGCTTGATGAGAGGAACATGCGTTATTGTGTTAAAGATCAGATTATACTTTAGAAATTATTTTATCCATATTTTATTAGCTAAAGACTTTCTACTTAAAGGTTATAAAATATCAGTAAAACTTATTAGTGTATTTGAAATATTAAATTAAATAAAATCAATATAGAGAAATACATCGAGGATAGGATGAGTGATAAACTTCTTTGAAATATACAACACTTTAAACCTAGAGACACTAGATAATAGAATGACAAAGAAGATAGTATAAATGATACAAACGCCATTATATTTTAGCTAGGCAAAACAACAAAAAGATAACATATTCAACACTCGGATAGACCTAGCGCTAAAATACTTTACTGGTTCCTTATGCAAGAACAAACACATACAAATCATCCTTCTTTCCGTGTTGAATTCGATGGTGGAATAGGTTTCCTGAACATCTTATCTTATATATTACAGACGCTCCTTCTGTAAAGAAGATTATTTCGTCCTACGTATTTCTATGGGTTGTGTTTAGCCCTGTATTCTTATTAGAGTTTTAAATGATGATAAAGTGTTGGCTTTCCTGGTTTCTTCAGGCAACCCATTCCACACCCGAATACTGGACGGGAAGAAAGAAAACTTGTATGTGTTTGTTCTTGCATACGTTATAAGAAAGGTGTTTTGATCGTTATGTCTATCTGAGGGTTGTGTTAAGTTATCTTTGTGTTGTATTTCTAAATTGGAATTAATTGTTTTATGTATAATTTCTTATTTACTCTTGGTTCTTCTATCCTCTAGTGTTTCAGGGTTTAAGGATATTCAAAGCTTAAATAACAATGCAAGACTAGACATAAACCAGGGAAGCGTAAGACGAAATGACCTCATGTATAGAAGAGCGCCTGTAATAGAAATGCGATAATGAATTCATAAGCGTTGAATAGAGAAATATTTTCTTTAAAAATAAACTTTTTCTGTTGAAGAATTTTTTTTTATCAACAAGATCATTTATATTGCAATTTTCAACCTATTTTTTTAAATGTTGATTTGAAATTCACTTTAAGTTTAAATAAATGGTTCCACTTCGTATATATGCCCATTTGTATTTCATCATTTTCTCATCTCTCAAGTTACTAAATATCATTGTATAAGTTGTGAAATGAAGAAGAACTTTAAAAAATAAAAATAAATGCAATATAAGGTTAAGAGGGGTTAGGGTTTTAAGTTATGCAAAAAAAAAAAAAAAATATTAAATGTACCTACAACCTTCATTTTAAATTGAAAGAACTTTAGAATAAAGATACCTGAACAAATTTAACATCGCTAATAGAAGAAACAAAAAGGAGAAATAACGATGTATGTCAATTAACTTTATTTCTAATTACAATATTAGTAATAGGTCAAATTCAAATCTTTTGAAGACAAATATTAGTTACTGATACTTGGAAAAATATTTGCTAATGAAAATTATCAGACTTAGTAAAAAAAAAATCATAGACTTTATTTACTTAGTAAAAAAAACCATATACTTTACTTAGTAAAAAAAAAATCATAGACTTTAGTCAAAAATGCAGTTTGAAAAAAAATGGTTTTAAATGTATTTTAAAATATTTTAATTTTTTAGTCGAAAACCAATCCTGTGAATTAGGTGAAAATAATATACATATATTTATACAAATTTACAATAATAATTTAGTATTATTACCTGTTAATTAAAGTCTAGGTCAATAAAATTATAAAATACTTCAAAAAAAATTGTTGTTGTTGGTGTTGTTTTGTTTTTTTTCTTTTTGTAACAAAAACTTTTTGGGACATTGTTTTTCAGTTGTATGATAAATTTACGTCATGTCATTATAAAAAAATATAGATCTATTTATGTTTTAAATAGTTACACTTTTTAAATATATATTTTTGTTTTTAAGGTTCATTATTATAAATTACCGTTGTAGCCTATTTCCACAATTATTCTAGATTCTAGACCAGGGGTCGGGAAACCATGGCTCATTTGGGCTTTAACTGTAAAAACAGGATAAATGCCTCCGATCCGACAACAAGTTAATAATGAAAGTTAACATAGCAGTGGCTAGATAACCCGATTGGTGCATGTCTAGTACCGCCAGTAGTTTTGTTATTATTAATTCAACTTGATATTATTTAAAACTTAAAACTAAAACCATTTCGAATTCTATTTTCAATAAATGACAATTTGTATTCACAAAAACTGGACAAAACTTATTTACTATTCGCTATCATAAAGCTATGAGATTGTTGAATATATAATGTAAATGTATTTGTGTATATATATATTCAACAATCTCGCCCACGCCTATTTTATTGATAGTTAAGACACACAAAGGGATCGTCCATAAAGTACGTCACGCTCCAGAGAGGGGGGAGGGGGTATAAGAAAGTGTGACAGTTTGTGACAGGGGGAGGGGTGTCCGGCCATGTGTGACGTCAGGGTGTTTTATTTTAAATTTTAATTCTTTTGTTAATAAAAATATATTTTTGTACGAAAGTGTGAAGTACTTACTATAGGGGAGGGGGTTCGAGATTTGTGACAGTTTGTCACAGGGGGGAGTGGGGAGTTTAAAAAATTATGAAAAATAGCGTGACGTACTTAAAGGACTGCCCCAAATAGAAAAATATATTTTAAAACATGATAACTTCTGACACGAGTAGCATGATAATTTCAAAACAACACAACTTCACTCACTGACACCTAAAGTAATTACTCAAAAAAGAACAATTTCAGTCGAGTTCAAGGGCGTTGGCTCTTTGTTGAACTCAAACTTTATCTGGCAGATCACATAGGATCCTCGCTCAATGGATGTATATACCGTATGCTCCAGATTGTCCTGCTGCCACACATGCACATTCAGGGTCTGTCCCTCCAGGCTCTCACTGAGGTAACATATCTGGACGTCTTTGAGGCCATTGGACACTGTGTCTGAGCTAATGCCAATGACGGGACGCCGAGGCAATATCCGAAACTTGGTGTTGCTCTCTTCCCCAATGGCAGCGTGTATGGCGTTAACAGCCCAGTGTACGTATGATGTATATGTTGTGTGGTTATTGTAGTCAATGTCTGACCATCTTACCTGCAGGAGATTTTGGATAACATTGTAGAAACGTATAGATAATAGATAAATTGACCTTTGAATATTTCATTGTACAGACTTACAGATAACAGATAAATTGACCTTTGGATATTTCATTCTACAGACTTATAGATAATATAGATAAATTTACCTTTGGATATTTAACTGTACAGAATTATACATGATAGGTGAATCGACATTTGAATGTGCCAATTTATAATAGCATTGATAAAATAAACAGGGTGTTCAAGATCATAACTTTTTATGAGATGTGGGGGGGGGGGGGGG
>MUZC01002780.1:587926-604519 GCA_002072015.1 Radix auricularia
TATATATTTATTTATAGATATATATTTATTTATTTATATATATTTATATATCAAGCATATTTTATTCTCAGTATGTGTTTCTTGTCATGTGATACCCAATTAAACTATACTTGAATTATATTTATATTATATCCTAACATTATTATCATACCATCTCTATCAAAACTTTCATGTGTTAACCCAGGTATGGTGAATTTGGAACACCAAAATGGGGAGTCAGTCACAGAAATATTGGTCACATTCCAATGACCCAAATTTGCATTTCTCCACACTGATGCTGCAGCTGCTTTTGTTCTGGTCAAAGAGCAAAAAGAAACCAAATAAATACATGTAATATATAAAAGGTTGCGGGTGTATAGTAAGTAAATTTTTAAAAATATAATTCCTCATATAAGTATTATAAGTATAAGAGTATTTCATAATAATAAAAATGTTCCCATACAAGAAGATTGTGAAATGTTTCGCCACTAGTAATAAATAATGAAAAACTGGTGTTTTATTAAATGAGAAGCCACCATAAACCTGCTCAAAATATACATTAAAATACAATAAGTTTTCAGTTACATTTATCAACTTTTTAAAAAATCATTTGCATAAATACTCCTTTGTGTAACCTTATATGTTACACTTAAAACACTTTTTTAAAATTAAATTTTTTGCTTAGTCATGTGAGATTGCTACCATTGGAATTTGTACCCAAAAAAAAAAAAAGGGTTACTTCCCCTTCTTTCTTATAGTTGTGTTACAGTTATTGAACTTATTGTTTGTTACACATAGGATTTCCCAATACAATTTAAGTGTATTTGTTAAAGCTAAAATTTGTCAAAACAACATAAATGTTCATTGCATATGGTCACAGATTCTTTTGACTTTTAATTATTAGGCTTACTGAAAACTTATTAAGCAGCAATTATTATTCACAACAGACAAGTATTGTTGACTTTTAAATTACATATAACATAGGCAATGGTGTTATGAAGGGTGAGCCATTATTTATAGGTGTCACTTTTTCTGTTTATGGAAGGGAAAGGAGTTTTTATTCATTAAAGAAGTTGGCGCAGATCTTATGTAACAGAAAATTAGGCAAAAACACAAACAAAGCTTTACTAAAACTCCCCAAAGCCCAAAGCACACCTAAAAAATTATTTCAATGTAGTGAATCATTTTACTATCAACCCGTTTCTTTTTTAGAGTAATTTAACCAAAGTCTATGCATTTTAAAATATTCATTATTTTGAAAACAAACGAACTATTGCATGAAATGCATGACATGTAGTGGGTGTACAACATCATAATTAATAGTTTCATTTGACCAACAATAACATGGTTATACAATATGGTTATAGGCTATAGCGGGGGGGGGGGCAATTGTTTGGCTTGACAACAACTTTGTGGTAGTGGATTTCAGCAGAGGGCCGCACCATTTAAAATAATTATATTCTTTAGTTACATTAAATTTCCTTTCCTGCACGCAACTTGACTCAACACAAATTACTGCACACTAAAACAAGTCCTGACCAATGTTTGTAATTTTTTTTTATTCCAGCCCAGTAATTCTTCTGTGGTGACATTAATTCTATGGATAAAAATGAGTAACTGCACAGTGTCTTCATTATCTGTGCTTTCATCCAGAGCCAATGAAAACAAAACAAAATCTTTGCTCATGGCTTTCAACTGCTCTGATAGTTCGTCACAGAATGAATCAATTCATCTCACTATAGTATTTCTTGACAACGAAACTTTTTCAATTTGCTTTTACATCAGGACACAATTTCCTTGCACAATCTACCATAAACTGCTGTTGCAAAGACAAGATTGAAATAAAACTAACAAACTGGAAAAGTGTGTATTTTAAGCTTCATGTACGCATGCATTGACGTAGCCACTCTAATGGAAAACATGAAGCGAACATTCAGTCATGGACATAAAGCAAATCTCAGTTCAAGGCAGGTTAAATGTCTAGGAGGGCAACATAAAATCTCTGCAGCTGGCCGCATATGGCCCAGCAAACTGCACTTTCTTTCCCTACCCCTGGGCTATTGTCTAGGGACAGTCCATAAGTGCTTGGAAAAAGTAGGGTCTTAAATTACAACATATCCCTAGATAGCCAGAAAGTGTGGAAGGTATAGGATACTATTTCTATTTTTTTAATTATTGCAAACTTGGAGGAGTGAAATATGGTAGGGGGCTTGTGTTGGGCAAGTAAACAACCACTCACCACCCAGTGTCTAACATTTGTATGTATCAATTTCCATTTTGAATTATAAATAGCTTATAGCCTTATAACTAAGACTCTGCAATGTCAATGAATTCACTGGTCTTTTTTTGTTAAATTTTCTAACACTAACACATTAACAGTAACTGTAATTCACTTAACCAGAGCTGTAACTTTAGGCCTAATTTTTAAAAAATATTCAGTACTAACTGCATTCTGCAATATTAATCAAATTAAAAATGAATTCAATTACTATTATTATATATTAATGGATTAAATTAATTTTTAAATATATTAACTGCATGATTTACTATGAATCTATATGATGACCACTGGTGTGTTATTAAATAATATTAAGTTAACTATAACCAGTGCTTTTTTCTAGCGTGACATATTTTTTTAGACTAGTCGTAGCACTATAGACTATAGCTATAGCCAGGAACCACTAGCAATTTCCTGGCTAGTGAAGGCTAGTGCTACAACAGCAACAGACACTTTGTATTGTTATTAATAAATATTAATTATTATTAATTTTAAAAATTCATGATCATTTCAGAAATTTCATTTTCATATCATGAATCATACTACTACTACACTTACACTCCTCAGTTAACCTCAGTACTTAGACTTAAACTACTCCGATTCATAATATTAAATTTTATTAAATTATTGTAATCAATCAATCATACTACTATTACTAATTACTACTCATTGTCATTGATTTTGATTATAATGATAAAATAAAGAATATAGTCACAGTCATTACATTTAGTTTAGTCAGTCACTTGACTTTAATCATACATGACATTTTTCATTATTCATTATATAATTTATATTAATAATAAATATTATTATTATTATACTATACTATGACTATACTATACTTAGACTAATACTACATTAACTACATAGTACATAGTACCACATGCCACATTATGAGACTACATAATAATTACATTTACTTGATTTACATACCTTGCGGCTGCTGCACTCATTGTTGATATTATTCTTAGTGCAAGAATTAGTATTAGTAATTAGTATTAGTTGATGTATAATGTATTGTCCGTATTGTAATAATGTAATATGATTTTATTGATAGTTGAATAGTTTATTGATATTATTTGATATTGACAGTCATTGATAGTGAATTCCGAATAGTGATAGAGTTGACATCAGTTGACTGAGTTGATAATCTAAATTAAAAATTAAAATACTGAGTTACTCACTGAGTTACTGAGTAAGTTACTGAGTTATCACAAAATCAAAAGTAACTACAAAAGCCAGCTTTTCGTACAATATTACTTTACTTTAAATGTGTTCTTATAACACAAGTTGAACAAGTGACACAAATTACTATCGATTAAAGTAAAGTTAGTTTAAGTATAACCCAGATTCTCACACAGACTGACTGCTATAATACTAATGACATGACAAGTTACAATTTTCATTCAAACTCAATCACAATGACATTTCAGTTTTCTCTACTGCTGGTACTGGAATAAACAAATGCAACAGGTTATTTAAAATACTTATTTTATTTTTTCGCCGTTTTTAGACTGTAGACCTGTAGTGCCCTATTATTAATGAAATGAATGAAATGGTTATGATAAATATTTTGTTAACACTAATTTTAATTCTAACCAACATCAGCTGTTCTTGTTCATTTAGAAAGAGCAATAGTAAAAAAAATATATAATAAGTGTTTTATAAATTACAATGATATTAAGTTTTATTGCACAATCCAAAAATATATTAAATAAGTTAAGTCTAAGTGTTGGCGTAGGCAATCCTCCGACTCCCGGACCCAAATTATTTTGTGTGGAGTATTGTTATTGTCATCATACGGAAACGTCTCATTTATAAACAATGACATCATCATTGACGACATTTTGTCAATCAGTACATACTGAATACTGCAGCGTATTTTCATAAATTTCACAAATACACTAAAACGCATTGTCTCTAATCATGTGTAATTGTGTTGCCGGGGTCAACACTTGTCTTATCTTATATGTTACAGACGCTCCTTCTGTACAGAAGATTATTGCGTCCTACGTATTTCTATGGTTTGTGTTTAGTCCTGTATTCTTACTAGAGTTTTAAAAGATGATAAAGTGGTGGCTTTCCTGGTTTCTTCAGGCAACCCATTCCACGCCCGAATACCGGACGGAAAGAAAGAAAACTTGTATGTGTTTGTTCTTGCATATGGAATAAAAAAGGTGTTTTTGTCTTTATGTCTATTTGAGGGTTGTATTAGGGTATCTTTGTGTTGTATTTCTAAATTAGAATTAATTGCCTTATGTATAATTACTAATTTACTCTTGGTTCTTCTATCCTCTAGTGTTTCAAGGTTTAATGATTTAACTAATGGTGTTACTCTTGTCAGTTTTGAATATTCTCCAGTAATGAATCTGGCAGCTCTTTTTTGGATTTGTTCTAACTTATCAATATTTTCTTTGGTGGATGGGTCCCATACTGAAGATGCATATTCTAGTATAGGTCTCACCAGGGTGAGATAGCATTTTAGTTTTATATCTTTGTTACATTTGTAAAAGTTTCTTTTTATAAAGCCTAAGGTTTTGTTAGATTTTTTAATAACTTCATTGACATGGGGATTCCAAGATAGTTTCTCATTTATTATGACTCCTAAGTATTTCGCATCTGTAGTTTGGGTTAGTTCTTTTCCATGAATGAAATATTTTGAATTTATTTGTTTCTTTTTCTTTGTTACTCTTAGCAGTTGACATTTTTCTGGGTGGAAGGACATACTCCAGTTAGTTTCCCATTTTATTAATTCATCTAAGTCTTTTTGTAAAATTTTTGTCAACAGTTGTCACATACGTTGGCTTGGCTGTAAGTCTATAAGGGGGCCGTCCATAAAGTACGTCACGCTCCAGAGGGGGGAGGGGTGTAAGAAAGTGTGACAGGGGGAGGGGGTGTCAGGCTATGTGTGACGTCACGGTGCTTTATGTGAAATTTTAATTATTTTGTTAATACAAAATATATTTTTGTACGAAAGTGTGACGTACTTTAGGGGGAGGGGGGTCTGAGATTTGTGATTGGGGAGGGGGGAGTTAAAAATGGTCAAAAATAGCGTGACGTACTTTAGGGACGGCCCCTAGAATGTCGCTCGCATAAACAACGGGGTGTGTGATCACGTAGTTGTGCACGCTTAACTCCGGTATCAGAGTATTACAAGTCGCGCTTTGTTTGCAAGCTAGGTTAGGGAGGTTAACAAACGTCATCAGTGGGCAAGAGATGTAGCTATGATATTTTGAGCCCGGGTGCACGGTTGTCAACTGACAAGCGTGTTCGGCTTGCGTACCGACGGTCACGATTCGAATCTCCTTGGAGCCATGGACAAGACAAAATCAATGAAAATGTTTAATCAATATCCTAACCCCTTTAATTTATTTTAAATGTAATTTTAACCCTGTAATCCTTTTTTTTTTTTTTTTGGCTTCCTGAAACATGTTTCCCTCGATACGCTGACTATACAGGGGTGCTGAGGCTGCACTGCAAGAAGATCATTGGCTCTTATGGTCAATTAGGCTAAACATACTCAAACTATACAGATGAATATTTTTATGTTATTCGTTTATCATTCATCCGTGTCTAATAGAATATTGATCGTGTGTTAGTTTTTATGGCCTGTGCTTTACAGTGTAAAGGTATCCATTTCAACAAAACCGATCATTGTTGGTTTAACAATGAGGCTGATGCACTGGATGCTGCTACATTAAGTTAAGTGTATAGTGCAGGGGTTAGCAAACTTTTTTGTCCGATGCCCCAATATTATAAAATTGTATGTTGTTATTACGATAAAGTTAAAGCCACTAAACGAGAATATTTTAGTTGATTATAAAAGTTCCAAATGAGTCTGCATTATCCGCAAGAGATCCCTTGTTAACAGAAATGGAATTATTTACCCTTGGTATAGTGTATGTAGTTCGTTTCTTGTTGTTTTGTGCAAGTGTTGGTTCTTGGTAAAAAAAAAAAAAGTGAGACTGCCCATAGGTTTATATAAAAGAATTCAAAGTCGGTTTCTTTGGTTAAGGCTAAGGTATCCACTACTATATTTTACTTCCTGAAGTCAGGGGCACTGAAGGGTTTACTGTAGATAGTGTCTGGGCGAGGTGGGCCCATCAAGTGTTAAACACACGCAAATGAATTTTAGTATTCAGGCGAAGAAAACTGACAAAATCTTGGTCATTTCTTATTGTTAAATATTCAAAACATAATCCTCAATCAGTATATTTTTTTTAAGTTTCTCCTACTTATGTTAGCAGAGGCGTCACAAGTGGGGAACAGACTGCACCGGGTGACCCCATCACAAGGGCTGACATCCAAAAGTAAAATTGTGTATGTTCCCGTTATTTAGTACTCACATACTTGAAGGAGGTCTTTGGGGGTAAGTCGTGAGGGTGTTGACACCAGAAGCTACCGCACTGGGTGGCACCGACTCTAGTGAAGCCACTGTATGTTTGTAACATTGTTTCTTATTCTCTCCCGATCCGCCCGTACATTACCATGTTGCTTAGTTATAGTTAATTACTTTGAAATTGAACATGTCTTCACATTCTCACTAAGGAATCCTAAAGGGTTGCAAAGGTACTAACTAACCGTTTTCTTGCCATAACATGTTATTCTGGTGCCACCCTTCTTGAATGGCTTATCTTTCTTGTAACACTTTCTGTAAATTTTAATGACTCCCTAATGTGGTGACTCCATAATTTCGGTGTACCCAGTTCTGACGGTCCAAATCACTTTCATTTTCTTAGATTACTTAGATCTCACTCAAATTATCACAGAAGATTATAGTTTGTGCCGATTTGAGTAGGCAAAGAAAATATAAGTTCCTATGAACAACAAAGTAATAGGATGCACAAGTTAAAAGTCACTCAACGGTGAGTGGAAGTCAATCAACGGTAAGGGTAAAGAGGGGTAACTCAAGGGTTAAGGGAGGTCACTCAATGGTAAGGGGAAGTCACTGTGACCTAACGATAATTGAATGTTTCTAAGTAATTCAAGTTCAATAGTGTAAAAGTAAAAGTAAAATGAGGCTGATTATTTAGTATAATTTTAAAAGTATTTCAAATGGAACAGGACCCAGCATAGTATAACAGTTTTTAATTTTAAGTATAACTAGATATAGATAAACAATGTGCATCAAGAAGTATTAAGTGTAAGATGCACTAACTATAATATAATGTTACAAACATGTCAAAAATAGTATGTATTATTATTATAAAATAACTACATTAGTTTTGGTTTTCAACTGTGATTAACTTTAACGTCGCTGTCAAGAGCAGCTGATACCTGGTACAGAATAGAGATACATGTACGGAAATATGATATTCATTAGTATAGTATAGTGATTGTTATAGGATATAAAGATTTTGACCTTTGCCTTTAACTTTAACATAACTGTCTCTTATTTTACCATTTTCTATAGTTTTTTTTCTTTTTTAAAGATTATCAAAAGCCTAGTCATATTGCAGTGTATTGTAATGCCTTTTTTTAAAAAAATTATTGTTAGCAGAAATGCCCATTGATCACTCCTTTAGCCTTTTTGTAATGATGGTTAATAAATAAGCCAGTTTATAAATATTATAATTGATATGTTTTAGGCAGATTTAAATTGATTATATCTTTACCATTATTCAGGCGTGCATAACGTTTTATTTAACAAATGAGTAAACAAAAAAAAATATAACAAAATATTCAATTATAATTGTACATATTTGTAGCTAAATATTCCTATACTATAACTTTATCAACTTCTGTATTTGAAAAAAAAAAGTATTGAAAATTTAAATTAAGCAGATTTTCAAAAATATTGTGTTAAACATGAAATTGACAAATAAAATTAAGCCTTAGAATTAGAAATAATAAATATCCAAAACATTTTAAAAGACTTTCTATAAAAAATAATTTAACAATTTTAAAAAATTTGAGACTAATTTTACATTTCTTAAGATAAAAAAAAGAGCAGACAGTCTTACAGAAGTATATATATAGCTTCATGCAAAATACATTTTTAAAAAATTTATTTCTACTTCTTAATGATAATCAATCTCTGATGAAACTCTATCTTATATAAATTATTTAAAGATTTTAAATTTTCTTCTAGTTTTTCCTTTTTTAAGTTGTTGTCTTCAGTCAAATTCTTTATTTCCATCATTTACACCTCCAACTTCCAAATCTCCTTTTTACAATAAACCCATTTGGCTTGACTCTTGTTCATTAAGTGGTGCAAGAATATTCAGCTTGTTCTCTGAAAAGTCACGGAATATCATTAGATTTGATGCAGGACATCTCATCCCAAATGATTAGTAAGTGGTAAGAAGTTCTGTTCTGTTAAATATAAACCTGTTTAGAGGATGAGAAGTTTCAGGTATTTGACCCAAACACAGCATCAAAGTGGTTTGAGTAGTGACCTACTTTGCATCCTTACAGTTTATGTTGTTTTAACAATAGTCATTCAACTACTACCAATCATGAAGGCTCTATAGTAGATTTATCATGTAAGCAATGTTGAAAATACTCTAGCTTTACTTGACTGATGACTTGTTCACCACGTTCTATAGAACAAAAAACAAGATGTTTATCATCTTCTTGCCAAACGTGTACATTTAAGCTCTGCCCCTCCAGACTCTCAGCCAAATAGCAGATCTGTAGTGTTTTCATGCCATTTGTGATTATATCTTTTGATAAACCAGAGAGACCAGTTGTAGAACAGCTGCCCTTTGCATGATCAATCTTTATTTCATGCAGTTCACTCTCTCTACGTAATGCTGCATGCATAGCATCCTCTGCAAACCTGGCATAACTGGAGAAGTTGGTGTGTTTGTATTGATCAGTGTCAGACCACATAATCTGAAAAATTTATAAATTTTGTTAATCAGTGTACCTTTTATCTTTTGTTTCATTTGTCATTTTTTCTAGACTAGATTTAGTAAAATTTATAATGGATACAACCTTCCTAAATATTTTTTTAAGCATGGTGGACTAGAAAAGCTCAACTCACTTGTTAAACCAACTGACAGTTGCTGACTGACTAAACACCTTAAAAATAGTAATACTAATACATCTTTGCCACAGCCCACAGGGATTGAGACTCAATGAAACATAAAATTTACATTAGTGAATGAATTCACAAAGCTATGATGGCATCTATAAAGGAGAGCATATTTCATAGAAACTGCTGGCCACTGAGCACTAAGGCAGCCATACATAATTGTGAAACAAAGAGAAAAATATACCATTAATTTAGAGCCAGTCGGAATTGGAGGCCCTAGGCGAAGTGAATTTGGTGGCCCTAAATGTAAAAGAAAAATAATTCACAAATATGGAAAGATTCTTGTGCAAGGCTCCCACTAATGATGAGACTAATCGGAGGCCCTAGGCGGCTGCCTAGTTTGCCTATGCCTTAAGCCAGCCCTGATTAATTGATAAGGAGATGAGTGACACAAAATGGGAGAAACTGAAAGAGAATGCAACATATGACCTTACCATGGCAACAGTCACTTAAACAATCTATGATTGACATAAAAAAAGACATTAAAAAACCTAGGCTATTTCCCCTTTCAAAATTTTGATAACATGGTTTGGTCCTGTGTCACAATATCAAAAACATATGAAAATTATGATAACTATATATTTTTTACATTACAATTATTTACAGGGATCAATAACAAACTTATTAGTTGAAAGTAAAAGGGAAATGTTTCTACGAAATAAAAGCTAAAAACTTGTAATAAATTTTACTTTTACAAGTTAAGACAGGGAATATATTTTAACTCTTAATGTGCCATAAGGTTTTTGGAAAACTTCCGCCTCAGTACCATAAGAATTTCCCGAATTGCGATCAACCGGTTATAAAATTTAAAAAATTGCGTTAAATCCATTTTTATTATTATAGTCATACTGACGTCATCTTTTAGAATAAGAATGGTTATTTTATGTATCTGAAAGACCGTTTTGTGTTTAAAACTATTTTTACCTGTAGTTTAGTACTATTATTTTAGTAATAAAATATAGCAAAATCGCATCTTCGAAAAAAACTCGTAAAATCTTCCAAAAAACATCGCGAATCGAGCGATAACACTAGCGAGGTAAACAGCCGCCATTGCCGGAAGTCGAAAACATCGTTCATCCCGCACTCAATAGTTTTTATTTTCTGTAATTTCGTTTCTAAAGAGAGTTCTATCGAGTCGCGCATTACCGCTCTTTGGTACTAAACGGTAAACCGCGGATTACCGCGCTTTGGTACATTAAGAGTTAAAATTACCTGTAGCTTATAACTCCATCAAATTTTGACACAGGCTAATAAGACAATATCCTATTTTGTTTTGCTCAAACAATGGCTGAAATGTATCTCTTCAAATTAAATTTAAATTGGATTGTTGTAGAATTTGAGCTTATTTGCACGTCCAATGAGTTAAATACTTCAGTGTATTATATTAGACCACCACCATATTTTTAGAGTTAAAAAAATAAGAAAAACTGTGCAGTTCACTTACAGGAATCTCGCAACTAAATGTACCAGAAGGCCTTTTAAAGGGCTTGACAATTAATGCTTTGTCCAAGCAGCCTTTCCCTTTATATTTATCTCCAAACCACTCAGGTAATGTTTTAGGTTTCCTAGTTTTTTTATCAACTAAAACAGTCTGACTAGTTTGTGTAATCAGTGGGTCCATAGACTCTCCTGACACGAAAAGTCGTGTGACAGTTGTCATTGATGTATTTCCAACAAAACCAAGCAGAAACTCTACATCTAACGGCCATTTAGGAATTTCTCGATCAAAGAGTTTTTCCGACAGTTTAAATTCCATGGCTGATGAAAAACTTAACCTCTCCTTTGAAAGCTTTTTCCAATCCAATAAAATATTGCCATATTCATCATAAGGTTTGTTAAGTGCATAAAATCTAGCAAAACTGCAAATGTGCATAATGCTTATAATTTTTGTATTACCTGTGGATAAAATAAAGAGTAAACATTTTATTCATATTTTATATGTCTTTTTTCTCTAGAGATATTTTAAATTGGCAAGTAAAAAAATCAAACAGTATAAGTATAATATTAAAATCTTTTGTTTTGTAAATTTACTGATTTTCAATTTTCAAACATTTATTTAATTTCTTTAAAACAATTCTCGCATGTTTAATTATTTTATCATCTTTAGGAGCAAAATTACTAAGAAATGTTTACTGCAATAGGAATGAAGTTATAAACTGAATTATTTTTTTTTTAATATACCATTTTGATCCAAATGTTCATGGAACAATCCTGGAATAGTCAACTTGGCACTCCAATAAGGCTTTTCTTTAACATGAAAATTGGTCACATTCCACTTGCTAATTAAGCTGTTTTTCCATAGTTTATGAGCAATGCTAATAATTCATTTTAAAAAAGAAAAATCATTACAAAAAATTTTATAAAAGCAATCAAAAGTGATGACAATGAATTTAATATCTAAGCCAATTTATTTTACACAATGTCATATTGTCAGAAAATTTGACATCACCTGCAATGAAAAATGCACTGTAAGGGATTTCTTACATTCCTTATTCAAAAATGCTTGTTGTCATTTATAATTTCTTTGATAAATTTTGTTGATTCTAATATTAATAACAAATGATTTTTAGATACCACTGACACTAAATATTGCATGGTATTATTTGTTGTGTTAATTGTGATTCAAAAGTCCAAAATAATCGACATGATTGTAAGCGTGACCCCCAACCCAAAAGTAAAAATTAAATGAGTAAAAAAGTTTGGAAATTTGAAGAATGAGTTAGATAGTTGCTCTGTTTGGAAATCGCAGAAAAAAGACTTCACACATATTTCTGTAGTATATATAAATATGGTAAAATGTACTACCAAGTAACCTGGTGTGTGATAAATTTGGGTTCCATAACAAAACGACAAGATGACAAAATATATTTATCAAAAAGTTTCAATTTTTCTTTTTTTTGTGGACATCATGACTTATGACTTATCCCTCTGACTCTGAAATGTCTATAGACTACAGTTATAGTTACAGTTTTATAGCCATCCTTTGTGTTTGAGTAATGTAATATTTCAAGATACTAAATTAAATCCCTTAAAATCAATCATTTTCAGACTTTCTCATGCTCCTGTTGTGGCTGCCTTGTCAAGAGTAGGAGTATGACTATTACCTGCTGGTATGCTAGAGCCAATGACAATAAGCCCAATAAATGATAGCCCATTAATACCATTAATATTTTTTAGGATGTGGCTAGCGCTACGACAATTTTGTCGTAGCGGCAGACGACCCGGTCGGATGTTGCTAGCGTTACGACATGTCTTAGCGCTAGTCAGGAAACTAGTGCTACGACATGTCGTAACAGCAGACGATCCGGTCGGATGTTTCTAGCGTTACGACAAGATTGTCGTAACAGCAGACAAACCGGTCGGATGTTGCTAGCGTTACGACATGTCGTAGCGCTAGTCAGGAAACTAGTGCTACGACATACGCAACTTCTGCTACGACTAGTTTTAGTTACTCTTTGCAGTAAACACCTGGAACTGGAAATAATTAAATCTTAAGAAACTCTTCTGTAAATTGTAAACGCATAAATATATTAAAATACGACATTATTTGTATGTGTATTAATTCTAAAATCTAAATGTATTTAAATAAATTTTTAAAATATATTTTGATTTAATTTTGCTTTTGGTCTAGCGATTATAAGTATATCACTGATATTATCAGCCGATTTTGCTATACTATAGTATACTTGTGTAAGTGATGCCGATAAATTAAAATTTAGAGTATACCGTAAAGCCTAAAGACGTAAATGAAAATCCGCAAGCAACTGATTCGCGCACAATCGCAAGAATGTAGGCCTAAAATAATTAGTTTCGTGTGGAATAATAAAATGTGCCGTGTGCAGACTTTTCACAGGAAACCATTCCATTCATCCTTCTTCATCATTTTCACTCTATTACTAATACTATTACTATTGAGGGGGGGGGCAGGTAATAACAACCGCACAGGCCTCCTCGTTTACTCGCCTTTTTTCCCCATTACTTCGTGCTGCTGTTTGTGTCCGTTTTCTCAGCGCCCCCCCCCCCGCCTCTCTTTGCACTATTTATGACGAGCAAGTCTGCGGGGCATGATACGCTATGCCTCCTTCGTCTGACAATGGCTTCAAATCCCGCATCCCCCGCTTGTGTTCAGCACTTTTTCGCGATGCCTTCAATTCAGAGAATTTTTCAAAAATATCTTTCAAACAAATTTAGTAACAGTAACAGTGATGGTTTATAGTCATTTTTTAAACTCTTGCCTCACCTTTTTCGTTGGTGATGCCGACTGACTGTCAACTCACGAATCAAAAAGAAAAAAATAATATTAGCATAATTAAATACAGTTTTAGTCGTAACTGTAAGTAAGCACATAACACATTTTTACGACTGTCGTAGCAGCAGACGACCTGACCGGTTGTCGTAACTCTAGCCAAGCATATTTGGATTGGCTAGTGTTACGACTAGTCTAAAATCTAAATATTTTTTATTTTAACAGAATTAGTCAACGTATCTGCTTTTCAGAATAATAACAAAAATTATTAGCATACTCATTATGATGTTTTTAAAAAAAATAAAAAAATATATGAAATTTAAAAAAAAAAAAACATGACGGCGGCGGGATTCGATCCCGCTATCACTAGTGTCATATCATTGCGAGGCAACCGGCTTGTCACTTGATCTAGCGAAGCTGATGAGAAAGAGTAATTTTTTAAAATTATAAATGTTTTTCATTTAATGGCTCAATCTAGATTTTCTTTTAAACCTTTAAAATTCATTAATAAGCTTATCTAGTGATCATGATATTTCATTATGAGAATTATGGTTTAGTATTTAAGTATTAGTAATAGCATATTTGAAAATACAGAAAATTGTTTACGACATGTCGTAACTTGTCGTAACGGCAGACAACCCGGTCGGATGTTGCTGGCGTTACGACATGTCGTAGCACCAGCCACATCCGCGCGGGTTGTCTGCCGTTACTTTGTCGTAGCAGTAGACACTCCGTATTTTTTATATGTCAATTAAATTATTATTATCCATTATGATATATAATTCATTATCATTATGATTTGAATTTGAGAGGATGTATAAAATAATATTAGTTAGTGTTAGCTAGGTAAATACAAATCAATATTTTTATTAGTAGTAATTAGTATTAGTAGTGGCAGTTTAAATAGAAATATTTTTTTAGTTAGAAAAGTAATAAAAATAAAATAAGTTCAGTAAGACAAGATTATTTAGTATACCTTGCAACACTCATTGTCATTGTTGCTTTATTAAGTTCCTTTTACTAATACTAATACTAATACTCTTAATTCTTAATAATAAACTGGTAACACAGAACCACCTTCAGGTATTATATGGTAAGTTTAAAGTCAAAGTAGCTAGCTTGAATTGACGTAGTGTAAAAAGCTTTGACCTTTAGCCTTAGCCTTTGCCCCTGATTATATAAATTGTGGAAGCAAATATTATATTATAATTATAGCACCTACTACGGTAAAACAAAAAATTATTTTTAAAAAATTTAATACTGTTATTTTAGGTTATTTTCATCGTTTAGATTTTATAACGAGGATATTTATTTTATGATTCGTCCATGACTTTTTTTTATATTAATTGTTATGACAATTATGAACTATGCCGTCACTATGCCTATGCCTATGCCATAGTATGCCTATGCCTATGCCGATGTCATTTATCGTTATTTATTAATGTAGTCAATGTAGTGTTGTCATTGTAGTGGCCCTAGGCCCTAAGGGTTAACCTTCAAAATAGCCCTGACATAACAGTCCCGTTCAAACGGCACTAGAAAAATCGGCCCTGGGCTAATAGATGTTAAATGAATAGAAATACAATCAAATAATATATTAGTTAGTAATTTTACTCATCGATTCAGTCAGTGGCGTAGCTAGAGGGGGCGGAGGGGGCGGCCCGCCCCGGGCGGCACTCATTTTGAGGGCGGCGCGGCATTTGGAGGCACTTAAAAAGTACAGCCATTTCCGACAACCGCCGTTAAATTATTTTAAGGGCTAAAACCAATATGAAACAAAAATATTCATAAATTCGAGTCTTAATTAACGAGTCACACAAAATTTGTTGATTATATATTGGTTGTTATACGCAAACTCGTTAAAAATGTTAAGATCGCTAAAAAAAAATGAGAAATCATTCGGTTATACGTAGCAGATTTATGAAAACTACACACAAAAATACGTCACCGCTAGGCTAAAAAAATATGTGCTATTAATTATCGCCACTGAAATTTTTGCGTTGAATTTCCACATGCGCAGAATGATTCGCGAACAAGTGCCTATAACTATATGACATCGTTGTTCAAGCTTGTGTTTTACTTGCAGGTAGTAGATCTAATGTATGTTACTGTTTCAGTTTTCATAAAAGTATTGTAAGGGAATTATTAAAAATAAAATTTATTTAGTTTTATTGCATTTAAGTAGCACACATTAAAATACGGTTATTTATTAAAATGTTACGCCTATCCAATTAAAGTAATATGCAAAAAATTTGAATTATTGTGACAAGAACATGAACATATTCAAATCTCTGTTAATTAACACCACAAGCGGCATAAATAATTAAAAATTGACATCTGATAAGTAACTAGTAAAACAAGATCAGATGCTGGGATTCTACTTGATTCAATGCAACCTTTTTCTTTTCTATGTTTTATGTTATCTCAATTCATGGCAACTCGGGTTTTTTTTTTTAATAAATGCTATCCCATATCATGGAACAAAGCGATTTGCTAATACAAAACGCTTTTATATCAACCGAAACAATTTGTGAAGAAATATGAGTGGTGAAAATTCAGAAGACTTGGTTATATCTTTAGAACAAAAAGTGCAACGAGAATTGATTTTATCAATGGATAGAATTTAATTTTTAAAAAATAAAAGAACGCCTTGATCAGGTGCATATCCATGCAAGAAAATATTCGTATTTAATACCATATAATACCACGAGCAAAATACCCGTGCTATGCTACGGGGTAGGCACAATAAGAGTAACTTTATTTAGTTTTGGGTCTCAAATTCTCCTTAAAAAATAATATAAACGGATCTGGAAATTAGGGTTGTGATAAATCAAACCCTTCTTAATAAAAACAAAAATAAGTGTGTCAAGAAAAATAAACATTTTATTAGTTTAAATATTACTAATCAATTTTGGTATTTCTGCTTTAATATAGCAACATCATTATCATCCGTGGTTCTACAGCCCATGTAGGGCCCTGGCTTGCTCAACGACATCCTTCCATTCAGATCGATTGATGGCTTTCTTTCACCATGCTCGAACCCCTTTAATA